>JASDQU010028195.1:29346-44713 GCA_032191745.1 Picea mariana | reverse complement strand
CAAGATTCTTGTTGTCAAGAGATCAAGACTTTCCATTGTGGAAACCCCGGGATAGACCAGAGCCGTCCGATTGACAGAGGCCACGCGTCGTGAGATCTCCCATTTCAGAAATCGGGAATCGCGGAATTGGGATTCACGATGACATGAGGTCGGGAATTTTCATAGTGAAAATCCCAGAATCAATATGAGTCGTCCATCATAGGAGGACATGTGGGCAAGATCAGGAGCTCATCGGCATTTTGAATATCGAAGGGACAAGTTGCTGGAATATTCCAGCAGCGAAAACTCCAAAATCGCGAGAAGCGATCGGGACCATCCATCTTAGGAGGACGCGTGGCAGCAATCGGTGCATTCAAGAAAAGTCCCGAAAGGAAAGTCATCCATTGGGAAATTGGGAATCCCGTGGACAATAATTCCATACACTTCGGAATTGCGAAGTCTGGAATCCTGACAAGGTGAAAAGTGTCCAAAGTAGGGCCATCTATCATTATATCGGCATATCGGGACTCGTTGAATCGCGAATCCTCAGGATGAGTACATTTCGGCATTTGAAAGTCCAAAAACCCAACAGGAGATAAAGATGTGGTCTTGTGAGATAGTGGTCACGTGGGTCAGGAGTTTATCTAGGAGGGATAACACGTAAGGGACCATATCGGTGAATTGGCTCATCGGAGATCGGGGATTCAAGAGAACAAGGAACTCTTGACATCGGGGATCACGAAACCACGAAACCCGAAAGTATATGCATTTCCCGTTGTGGAGAGAGTAGTGGTTGTATGTAAAGGTTGTGACAGGGAAAGAGCTAGCCTGCGCTAGCCCCGTCGAGGTTCGGAGTTTTGCTATTTCAAGTTTCGGGGATTCTGATTGTTGAGGAATCAACGGAAAACTTTAATTTAGGTAGTGGGTATGTGACACTAATGTTGTTGGGCACAAAATCATTGAACTGAAGACAAACCATCTGCCTAAAGGTTTGGTTCCATTAGAGAGGTTGTTTGATCACAATGATGTTTCCAGGAAGGTTGTTATTCAGACAGAAGATACTGATGTAGTGGACTGTGACATCAGTCCTGATACAAATCCCAGGTTGGTCAAAATATCTAGAAAACTATCACAGAAACATAGAAGAGCATATGTTGAATTGATGAAGCAATATTCGAATATATTTGCCTGGTCTTATGAATATTTGAAAGTGTTTGATACAGAGATCATACAGCACAAAATTCCTCTGAAACCTGGGTCTAAACCTGTTAAGCAAAATTCTAGGCAATTTGATCCTCTATTGTTACCCATAATAGAAAAGGAGTTGAAAAGATTATTAGACGCCAAAATCATAGTGCCACTAAGATACTCATAATGGGCCGCCAACCTTGTGCTTGTTGAGAAGAAGAACATAGAGATAGGGCTCTGTGTGGACTTAAGGAATTTGAATAGGTGCTCCTTGAAATAAAATTGTCCATTACCAAAAATGGATCATATTTTACAAAGAGTTGTAGGAGAAAAGAGGATCTCTATGCTTGATGGGTACTCAGGGTACAATCAAATATCAGTAGTGGAAGAGGACAAAAATAAAACAACATTTACCACACCCTGGGGCACTTTTATGTATGAAAATATGCCCTTTGGATTGATGAATGCACGAGCCACATTTCAAAGGGCCATGGATAATGCTTTTATTGGTGAAAAGGACAAGTTTGTGGTTATTTATCTCGATGACATCACTGCATTTTCAACATCTGATGAAGAACATTTACAGCACTTGAAGCAAACTTTTGAGAAATGAAGAAGGTATGGCATATCACTTAATCCTAAAAAATCAAACTTTTCCATGGAGGAAGGAAAGATTTTAGGACATATTATTTCCTCTGAAGGTATTAAAATAGATCCTGAAAGAGTCAAGGCTATCCAACAAATAGATATTTTGAGAAACAACAAGTCTATTCAGTCCTTCATTGGTAAAATTAATTTTTTGAGAAGGTTTATACCTAATTTTGCAGAGATTATCAAGTACATTACTGACATGTTGAAAAAGGATGCAGAAATTAAGTGGATACCAGAAGCTAAAGAATCTTTTGAAAGAATCGAGCAGGCTCTTGTTCATGCCGATGTTCTCATTAGTCCAGATTACTCCAAAGGATTCATGATTTTCTCATTTGCATCAGAAAACACCATAACTGTTGTTCTTCTGCAAAGAAATGAGCAAGGATATGAGCAGCGCATCTCCTTCTTTAGCAAAACCCTCAGAGACTCTGAATTGAACTATGATATAATGGAAAAACAGGCTTATGCCTTGGTAAAGGCTCTGAAGTCCATTAGAGTATATGTTCTTCAATCTGATATTACAGCTTATGTCCCAAGTAGTGCAGTCAAAGAAATATTGGTTCAGTCGTATTGTGAAGGAAAGAGAGGGAAATGGATAACAAAAATCCTAGAGTATGATCTCACCATAAATTCTACTCAGCTGATAAAAGGTCAAGGCCTTGCCAAATTAATGACAGAATCTAATTGCAAAGCAATTGGGTTGTACCATCTTTCAGATAAGACACAGGATTCTTCTTTCCATATTGAAGAAACAAATTCACAAGTAAACAACAAGTATGTTTCTTCACCATGGAACAAAGATATCGTATTTATTCTGCTGAATTTTCAATCTCCCCCGGAACTGGATAAATCAAAATTAAGATTATTAAATTTAAGAGCAGTAAAGTATTTCATTATTGATCAGATCTTATTCTGGAAAGACCCTAATGGTTTTTTGTTGAGGTGTGTTGATGAAAAAGAAGCTAAACAATTTTTTTATGATCTACATCATGGTGTGTGTGGAGGCCATCACCATTGGAAGGCTATTGCCTTCAAGATTCTTAGGGAAGGCTATTACTGGCCAATTCTATTCTCAGATATTTTTGCTTAGGTCAGGGCATGTGAACCCTATCAGAAATTTGTTGGAAAGTAGAAACTTATGTCTTTTCCTCTAAAACCAATCATCACCCATGGGCCATTTCAACAATGGGGCTTAGATTTCATCGGAGAGATCAATCCTTCATCTTCAGGACAACACAAATGGATTCTTACAGCCACTGATTACTTTACAAAGTGGATCGAAGCAATTCCGACTCAGAATGCAACAGACAAGGTAATCATGGACTTTCTCGAAGGATATATTTTTTCCAGGTTTGCTTGTTCTAAAAAACTAGTCACTAATAATGCACAAGCCTTTAAATCCAATTCCATGATTGAATTATGTAATAAGTACAGTATCAAATTGGTCCACTCTACTCCCTATTACCCCCAAGCGAATGGGTTAGCAGAGTCCTCCAATAAAACTCTGATAAGGATTATCAAAAAAACTATTGGCAGAAAATAAAAAATCATGGGATTCCAAGTTAAAGTTTTCCCTATGGGCAGATCGTATCAGCGACACAAATTATATTGGGACTTCTTCTTTCCAGATGGTATATGGGACATAATCTATTCTTCCAACTCAATTAGGCCTACCAGTTTTAAAGTTCTTGCAAGAAGAGTTAGAAGAAACTAATGATCTAAAAAGGAGAATTTTTCAAATGATTGAGGTTCAACAAGTTAGAGAACAAATGAATCAGAAAGTTGTTGCTCACCAGAGCAAAGTCAAAGCCACATTTGACAAAGGAACTAAGAAAGATATCTTTAATGAAGGGGATTTGGTGTTAAGATGGTATGCCAGGAGAGAGGATAAAGCAAAACATGGTAAGTTCAATAACCTATGGTATGGTCCCTTTAAGATAGCCAAGGTAATGGACAATAACACTTTTCTTCTGCATAATTTTGATGACACGGAAACTTCTGGAGGCCCAGTGAATGGGAGGTTCTTGAAACACTATTTTCTCTAAAGACTGATCAGGTTTTCAGTTTGTACAGTAGGTTTACTTTCAATAAAGACTCCATATACCCAATGGACTTGTTTTTACAATTATGTTGTGAATAAAGACTGACATATGCAGGGACATCAGTGAATCTGAAATAAAGGAAAAGGCATTGGTCTGCAGTTCTTAAAGTTTATTATCAAAACTCCATCCCTAGAAGGAGCTAGTGTTAGTCTCTAATTTTGCTTTTGTTTTAGTGATACACCCTAATCCTAAACTCTTCCTACCTGCACTTCGTTGTCTGCTTTCATTTGATTTTAATCCTTGTTTTCAGCTTGTTATGATTTGCATTTTATCTTTTTGGATAATTTCTTTAAGTTTGGAGTTTTAAGACATAGTTTTAAATGATGTGTCACTTCATATGCCTATTTGAATTTTGCAAATTCAAATCTCTTCTAGTCATTAATAGCGCTACTGGAATAACATTATTCTCGTAGCACAAATATAATCATGCCTAAATATGCGCCTGCCACCTTGATTATGTTATGATTACACAGATAGTGGACTAAGAATTCGCATGTGTCCCACGATTTACCTCAAATCATTTTATGATTCAAACCGTTATGTGATCGGGTTGTTCAGTACTTGCAACTGACTCATTTCAAATCGTTCAATTCCCAAAGATCATTATTGAACCTGTCAATTGTCATTCTGATTTTGCTGAATTATAACCGCAGGTGTTTTCTCAGAAGAACTATTACATGTTAACAATTGCAGGTTGTAAATTCAGAATCCGAGTAGTGCCAGTTGTAGCATTGGGTTTTATGGCACCTAAGAGCAGCGAGCACATGGTCAGATTGGAACCTGAAGGTGTCGCGCTTCTTGAAGCATATCCACAAATGGCACAAAGATTTAGAGATGTTGGTTGGTTTGAATTGCTCACTACCTTCCAAGGTCATGATGAACAGGTCTCTATGGTGTTTGCCCAGAACTTCGATGGTTTCGAAGTGGAGATCCGAAAGTTGCTAATGCTAGTGACAGAACAAACAATTGCCAAAGCTTGCAGGTTGGTGGTTGGAGGAGAACGATGGTGGAAGAAAGAGCATGTAGTTACAGAGTTTGTCAATCAATTCTTACTTCCAGATAAGCAAAACCCGAATTGGAGAAAGGGATTTCCTCACAGTTGGATTAGACTAGAATGGCACACTACTCTAATCATTATCCACAGGTATATCACCTGCGAAGGCAGGTTTTCAATGATTTACATCTACCACATTCGAATGTTAATTCATCTAAATGGGGATTACCCTTTAAATTTTCCTTACTTTTTGCTCAAAAGCCTAGAAAAAATGTCAAAAAAGGTGCAGTCACACCCTGCCACCACAAAGTGTAGCTTGTTTCATCAAGTCTTAATTAAGACTGGTTGTATCTGCTCTAAGGGAAGTACAGAAACCCTGGAGCTAGCTGATCCAATCCCTAAACCCTGATCCACAACCTAGCAGACAAAAAAGAGGAAAGGGTAAAAGCACTGCTACACTGAAACAAAGTTTTCCAGTTGATGAAACCCCAGTTGAAGAAGAAATGTCTGATATCAGGGTGAGAAGAACTAGCAGAGGTAAGAGACCCAAACTGGATATAGAAATCGAAAATTTTTCTAAGACGGATGTTAAAATGGAAGTTGATTCAGATGAAGACTATGATGTTAAACCCTCAACCAAGGATAAAGCTCCAAAAACCAGTAAGAGAGGTGTTGTAGCTAAAAGACAAAGAAATAAATATGTGCCTACGCCTAAAAGACCTAGGAGGAATTCGACCAGAATTACCAAAAAATACAAGCTGAGGTCGAAAGTTATGTTTGATCCTTCAATAAAAAAGAAAGATGTCATAGTTATAGAAGATCATTCTGAGGATGTTGAAACAAAGGGTAAACAAACCCCCATTACATAACCAGGAGATAAAGGGAAGCAAACTGCCCCACTCTCTACAGGACCTGTAACAAGAGCCACCACCAGATTGTCACAAGCCAAAACATATGTTAAAGGTATAACTAAGGTCCTTGAAAGTACAGAAGGTCATCTTGTAGATTCAAACCACATATCAGACATACCTAAAGCCATGGATTCAGCTAGTTCAGATGAAGAGCACAGTTCAGGATTGGTTTCTAGGTACCAGATTAAATTAAGAGAGCCTAAGGCTGACATAAATTTGAATGAGCCTGCACCTGCAGATGAGTTCCCTAAATTTAAGGTCAAGGTCAGAACTGACAAGGAAAAGATTAGAGAAATCTGAAATGTGGTGAAACAACTGAAGAAAGAGAAAGCTCATGTAGAACAATGGAGTGCCAGGCAGCAAGAAAAGATCTAGGGTTTTAAGAAGAAGAAAAAAGAGAAAAAGGCATTGCTCAAAGAGATCAAAGAAATAAAATTCAAAGTCTATTGGCATAACGTTGTGCTCACCACAAAGCTCAAAAAAAAGACTACCAAGGCCACTATTGTTATCATACCTTAAACCTTCATGGAGAATTTGGCACATTCTCAAATTTTGATGTTTAGCAGCGAGCAAGGGAAAATCTACTTATTTTGGCTTGTGAAAAGAAAATGCACGACTAGATCAAATCAATCCCTTTTTGTAGGATCAAATGTATTGTGATAGAATCATTTAAGATTAAGTTGTTGAGTTGTATCTATGTTTGGAATGTAAATGCTCTTTTCGAGCTAACCTCCCTAATAGATAGATGCTCATCAGATCTAGCCATTAATAGCATGCTATAAGTTAGGATTTGAGGTATTCTGGATAGTTTAAGTAGACAGATGAAAGACTTTGTTCATGTGGAAAAATTGGAGATCCAGAGGACTTGTTTTGTCAAACTCCTTGTAATTCATTTATGTTCTATTTGACACTAAATAGAAAAGGCATATGGATGGTTAGACAGTCTTTTCTACTCTGTTTTTCTTTCTTCATGCTTGAGTTCATTATTCAGACTGCAATGCATTTGTTTCTTGATTGTTAATTAATACAATAAAGAATTTGTTGTGGGAATTATTTTCAAGTTTTGATTTCAAACCAATGGTCTTGTTTCTTTATGATATTCTGAGACAAGAATTAATGTGAAGTTGACAAATTGAAGGCTTCATCCTCTCTTTTTCCTATTGGTCTAATCTATCTATGTGACTACTTTTTAATCAGTCAATGGGATATACTATGTTATGATTTTGATTTTCATGTTATGTTATAACCTTGAGCCCGTTTTCAACCACCTTATTCAAAAAACCAAATCATAAAAACCTTCAAAACACTTTGCAATAAATCGATGATGCCCTAGCTTTCCCTCTCACAGTCAAGTGCAACTTTAGGTACTAACACCACCAACTACCTTGACATCGAAGGAACCCACATGTCCCCACATATTTCACTTGGATTGAGGCAGTTATTAATTCTTGTTAATGCCACCTCTGAGGTGACGTTCGACAATCCTTTCATCCTTACTCTGTGTCACCGTCAGGTGAATAGGATCCCAATTTTTCCCTCTGTCTTTGTCTTGTAGTTGGCTAGTTGTCATAGGTTGTTTTTCGAACCTCTGGGTGGACCACCTGTCCTCGATAGTTGGCACCCCATCTGGGGGGATGATGTCCCTCAAGCTTATCTTAGTGGCATCTTTCCATATAGGAGTATTGATGGAGTTGCCAACCATCCACATGGTAAGATGACTATTTTGATGGACTCCAATGTTGGCCAACCAGTTCACCACCGTATTAGTGATCCTTCTTACCTATGTTGGGATAATCACATGGAAGTTCAGGATTAACTCTGCAATATGAGCCCATCCATAGGAAAGTATCCATGCAATGAGATTTTTTTCGGCTTTGTTCCATCGATCAGATGTTTAAGGGAATAAATTATTAGGAAGGAGTCCCCTTCCGCGACCAAAGTCCTGATTCCCTACAATCTAGCCATATAGATCCCTTGGAGCAGACCCTCCAGTTCCACTTTGTTGTTGGTATTGTGACCCAAGTTACTCGGGAACATGGCCATGATTGTCCACTCTGAGTTTCTAAGAACCCCTCCATCCCTCGAACTTCCTGGGTTATCTTTCGATGCCAAGTCAAAATTTAGCTTCACTATTCTAGGTTCTGGAAGCATCCAATATTGTTGCTTATTGGTCCTCTTATGCTTTTGACCTTTGCTTGCATAGAGGTATGCTTGCTTCAGTTTCTAGTTGTTGAAGATTTTTTTTTCAGTTGCATTAAGATATCTATCTTCTATCGACCATGTACTTGCCACAATTGTCTCCTGGACATTTTCTTGGATTTTCTCCCAAATATTATGAGTAGGATAGTGAGTTTATTTGAAAATTATTCTATTTCATTCTTTCCATATTTTCCACATGATGAGTCCTGGAAAAATCTCCCATGTTCTGTTTAGGATCGGGTTGTGGAAAGGATCCTTGTCCCAGACTATAATGGTCCTGGATGCGTTGTTATAAACTCGACTCGAGCATTGGAACAACTCTGCTCTGTTGTCCCATATGATACTAGATACTTGACAATTACATAGGAGGTGGTTTAGAGATTCTTCCTCTTTTCTGCAGAGCATACAAAGCGATGGACCTTCGTAACTTCATTTGTGCAACTTGTCCCAGTTCAGGACTTTTTTCTTTAAAACCAACCAAAGAAAGGTTCCTACTTTTGGCCATATTTTTGGTTTCCATATGCATTGCCACTCTCTTTTCCTATATGTTTATGGAAGTCCTACCACCAACCGGTACACATCCTTGACTGTAAAGGTTCCTTCCCCTTTACTTCCCCAATGGAGGATATCTGGTCCTTCTCTAACTCTAATTTTCTTGAGCATTAGCTCCACTTACAGAGCTTGCTTATCTATCTGATTTAAATCGATTTTCCAATCCAATAAGCTTCACCAAACTCATCATGTTGCCCCCTTTGTGTCATCTCACTCTTCCCAATACTGATGAACATATATCCATCATGTGTTTCTCAGCGTTGTTCCTATTCGATCCAGGCCTACTGTTTCGGATATGGATGAAAGTTGTTCCCAAGCATCCTCCCAAAAGATAGTCGATATACCATCGAGCACCTCCCAGAAACTCTCTCTTTGCACCAATTCTTTGTTTAGCCAAGCATTATTCCATATTAATGAGCCTGGTTTGGAGCCATCCATCCTCACCAAATATTCCATTGTTATTTTCAGAGCATACTTTTCCTTCCAGATGTTTTCTCATAAGTGGTTTGGATGTTTGATCGACCGCCACCAAATTTTCGTTGCTAAGGCTTTCCCTGATTGCATAGGGTTTCTAATGCCTAGACCTCCATGGGATTTTGGACCACAAATCTTATCNGAGGAAGGCTCTTTGCAAGTTTTTTACTTTTTTTAACACTCCTTTAGGAGTGGAAAGGATTGAGAATAGATAAAGGGGCATAGAGCTTAGCATGGATTTTATGAGCAAGATTCTTCTCAGGAGAGTGAGAAAACGATGGGTCCAGTTTGTGAGTTTAGCTTCTAGCTTCTCTAAAAGATCCTGTCAAGAAATATTTCGGATGGATTTGTCCATCAACGGGGCTCCCAAGTATTTGGAGGGGAGGTTGGCTCTTTGAAAACCCACAATCAAAGCTATATTTCTCTGAAAATCCACATGTGTATTAAAGAAAAAAAAAATTGACTTGGAAAAAATTATAATTGTACCTGAGGCTTCCATGAATGTGTCTAGGAGGGTCTTGATAGCTTTAGCTTCTTTGGTAGTCGAAGCTCCCATTAGTAGGTTGTCATCAATGAACTGGAGGTGGGAGACTTGGTCCATAACTGCCTAGATATTTATTGCTTGTAATTTATTGTCGACCAACACCTTGTAGATTAGTTTTCTCAAGCCTTCCACTAGGGTAATATAAAGATAAGGAGACAATGAATCTCCTTGTCTCGGCCCTCTTGATCGATGAAAAGTTTTAAAGGGGGATCCATTCACAAGAATTAAGAATAAGGTTGAAGAAATAAGGCTCATAATCCATTGGATCCAATATTCAACAAAGTAAAATGCCTCCAGCATTTGCTGGAGGAACCTCCAGCTGATGTGATCATAGGCCTTAGACATATCAAGTTTTATTAGCATACCTTCCTTCTTAGAAGTCTGCATTGAGTGCACAGTTTCATGGGCGAAAATAATGCCATCAATAATTTGACACCCTTCCACGACCCCTCCTTGCTCCAGAGATATTTTTTAATTAAGAAGCAGTTTGAGTCTATTGGCTATAAGGTTTGAGACAATCTTGTAGATTACATTACACAAGGCAATAGGTCTAATTTTTTCCGCTATGTTGGCCTCCTTTTCTTTTGGGATTAAAGTGATATGGGTGGCATTCAAGGCTTTGAGCATGGATTTAGAGGCCCTAGATTCTTCCACCACTTCCCAAATATATTTTCCTAAAATATTTCAACATGTGTTGAAGAAATCAGTTGTGAACCCATCAGGTCTAAAGCTTTTTTTAAGGCCATTTATTTTACCGTTTGTTCTACTTCCTCGATGGAGGCAACTATCATCAGGAAGCGGTTTTGTTTAGGATTTATTATCTTCGGTATATTTCTTGCTACCTTTTGAATCAATGATTCTCTATCTCCCTTTGGTTCTTTTAGAAGATGATGAAAATGATTGACCAGTTCATTTTTCGATGTCTTCAAAGGTATCCATGTGATGATGAAAATGACTGACCAATTCATTTTCAATGTCTTCAAAGGTATCCACATGCCCTGCAGAAGCTCTAATCAAGGAATTTATCTTGTTTTGGCTACAGTGTTGCAACAAAGAATTATGGGAAAAATTTGAGTTTTTGTCTCCTACTTTTAGCCACCGAACTCTCAATTTTTGCTACCACAGTACTTCCTCTTGTTTATCCATTTTGTCAAGCTCTAGGAGAAGTTGTTCTTATCTATTGTTGGTTTCTTTGTTTGGTCCTCCCTCAGTAGATTCCAATTGGATTTCCGCCATCTCTATTTCCAAACGCCTTTTTTCCTCGAAGATGTTACCAAAAACCTCTCCATTCCATTTCTTTATTCTAAATTTAATATGTTTGAGCCTTCGTTGAAATTGAAACATCTTGGTGCCTCAAAGATTTGGGAGTTCTATCCACCAAGATTTATTGTTTTGCATGAAATCCATGTGGTCCATCCAAAAATTCTCAAATATGAATGGTTTTGGTTTGGAAGTCACCTTTGCTTCCTAAGATATGTTGATTGGCCAATGATCTGATCCATAAAAGGGAAGGACCTCCGTTGAGATAGCTTGTTGATTTTGGAACATAGTTTTTGAGGAAAGAAATTTGTCAAGCCTTATTGAAATTCTATGTTTCTCTCTCCTTTTGTTACTCCAAGTGAACGAACCATTACTTGTTTGTATGTCAATCAGTCGAAATTTCTCAATCTAGTCTCATAAAGCTTCACTTTCCCCATCCAATCTTCTAATCCCTCTTTTTTTTTTTTTCTTGGAGGGAGTTTATCATATTAAAGTCATCCCCAATAACCCAATGTAGGCCATGAAGAGTGACTCCAAGATGGTCCAGAGACTCAAGGAACTCTTGTTTAAGCTAGGGAGATAATGATCCATAAGCATTAGAGTTGAAACCCTGAACTTGAGATCCAACTTCAACAAAGCTCATTGTTACAAATCTCAGAAGAGTGGAGAATGGCTCCAGCTGCCATTTCTATGGATCCCATAAAATAGCAAGCCCTCTCGAGGCTATTTCTGAATCTACCACTTCTACTTCACAATTTTTCCAGATTTTCTTAGCAATTCTAATCATCATCACTTTATCACACTTTGTTTCCTAGATAAGGACCACCTCTGCTTTTTCCTCCTTAATTCCTTTTTTCAACATTATGTGTTTTGATAGGGCATTCAAACCTCTCACATTCCATGATAAAAAATTCATTATATTACTTTGGTTGGGAGTGGAAATATCTTTCCGTTAGGCAAATTACTTGTCCTAAGTCCACTAAAAGGACCCTTGTTTCCTCTATGACTTGTCGGTATGGTTTTCACCCTCTCTTCTTTTCCTCATTGGGGGTCTTCTTTAGGATCTTTATGGGATTAGTCCTTGTCTCCATACTTCCTAAGGATCCTGAGAGAATACCCATTTTGACTTCTTTACATTTACTTTCTAGTCTTTTTTGATGAAGTTGTTTGATTTGGCCGATGGTCATTTCATCAATTTCTTGCTCACCTTGATCTTTCCATAAGGCTTCCAAATTTATTTCCACTTTTTCTAAGTCCATTTTCTAGGTTCCTTCTTCTTGGGTTTCCTCTCCTGAATCTGAATCTTGATTTTCATAGTCTGGTATCTCTAGTTTTGTTTCTTTCTGTTTTCCTGAATTTTCCTCTAGATCTAGTCTGTTGCGCTTGCCCAATGATTTTTCTGACTGTGTTTCTTGTTTCTTTTGATATTTTGGGGTCTAGACTCCCTCTTCCCCAGTGGTTTCCTCCAAATATTTGAATCTGTTTTTGTTATTCTCTTATTCCTTAGCCGCAACTTTGCATGGTTGGTGTCATGCCTTTCATTTTCCCTGGATCTTAGTAAATCCTTCAACATCGGTGCCATCCTTAGTTTTGGGGGTTTCTTGCTTGATATTTAAAGGGTAGTCCCTAAACATGTGGCCATGAACATGAGACGTTTGAAATATAAAGGGGATATGTTCATAGTCTAGAGTTTGGCTTCATTATATCTTGATAAGCTAGTGTAATCGCCATCGAGAGGCCTCCCTCCATGTTCATGTAGACATAAATCCAGGCATAAGAAGTATACTTGGTTGTTCTCGTGATCTCATGTATCTTGATGAAATATCCAATAATATTACCTATTCCTTCAAGCATTTCCACCTCCCAAAATTCTTGAGGCAACGAGTATAATCTGATCCATATCGGAGCCGCCATGAAATCCTCCTTTTCTAGGGAGAATCTCTCCTCTCAGAAGCATAGATGCAGGCCAATTGAGTTGAAAAAGTAAGGGTCGTCCTTGACGACTTTGTCTCAATCCGAAGGGTTAGCAAAAATTGTTGTAAAAAAACCCTTAGATCCCAGCTTAAGGTCTACTTGTCCTTTAACTTTCCAGCGAGAATTTACCTAACCCGTTAGAGTTTTTTTCATCGGCCAAATCCCCATAAATTTACCTATTAGAGCATGATTGTTCATGTGTTGAATGTAGTTACCTATATTGGGAGAAGTGACTTCATACATGGGGTTTTTCTTTGTCCATGCATGGCATTCATTTATCTTACGTTTGTCTGCTCCTGGATTACTCTGTTCATACGTACCTTCAGAGGAACCCTTGCTTACACCCCCCATCTATGAATCTTCCTTCTGTCTACTTGTGAAGCCAAGCATTGCTTCTTTGAATGATGGTGATGCTCCCCATCCTCTGTCCCCTGAGGGAATAGAGGATCCATGTACACCTACCCTGTCTTGTGTTGTTGCCACTATTCTCTTGAAAACTGGACTAACTTCCTCATCATACTCATAAACTATCACACCCTAAAAACCCTTAAGCGTGTCGCCTGGTTCGCTCAACCCACTTCCCATCTTGCTCCCAACATTTTTTCTTCCGTGCTTACTTCATTGTTAGTTAGTGAGGGATTATCTCATTACTATATCTACTTCCTATGGTTGTTATCTAAGGTTTCTTTATTAGCTCGGGTTGGAATGAGGTACATAGCCTCCTCCTTATATTCATGATATGCAAGCTATTGGGGCCATTTAATTCCTTTTTCTATTTCTACATTGATCATTCTCATATATGATCAATCTAGTTATGGAAGCTTTTGGATGAACAACTCCAATCCACTGATGATAAAAGGTAATTAGTAAACTCTGAAGGCCTTGGGTGGGACTATGCATCCACATTTTGGATATTTTCATTAGTCTCACGCTTGCAATAAGGGTGTGATTGTGCGAATAGAAATGTCAAATGGGTGAAAAGAAAACCGCAATAAAATACATATAAACTCTGTATTATGTTTGAGCAAGTAAACTCATTAAAATGTTAGCTAGATTGTTATGCTTATGTAAGCACATACATAAAATGAGTGAGAATCCCACCCCTGTCCCTCTCCTGATGCCCTTACTTGAACTTTAAACAAGGTTGCGTGGCAGCGCAGCCCCTGCCAAGGAGGTTAGAAAGCAAATTGTGGAAAATGGGGTCGAATTGTAAATGAAACGAAGTGTTTGGTGCAAAATGTATATCAGGGAAATGTTGTGCAAAATGTATATCACGGAAGATTGTGCAAAAGTAAATGACGGTCGGTAGGCATAGAAGCATCTAATTTTTGAAAGTATATAACAAACCTAATTTTTTTGAAAGTATATAACAAAGTAAAAAATTTGTTGACAGTGCAAGATTAAATTTGGAAATTTAAATGCATTTTCCATATGGACTGGTGAAAGATAAAAATATACGATGACATAAAATTAATAGGAGATAAGAAATATAAAAATTTAAATGTGTTTGTGAACATGGGGTATATGTAAATGATGCTCCCATTGTTGAACACCATTTATTTTGAAATAGATAAAAAAAGAAAAGTGTGTAACATATAAAAGAGTAGATGCATTTGTCGTACAGACTGCTGAAGGATAAGAATAAAAGTCTAACATATTAAAAAACAAATGGATTTGTTATATAGAATGTGGAAAGATAAGAATAGACTCTGAAACATATAAAAATTTAAATGCATTTTTTATTTCAATAATGTCAAAAAATGAAAGTTTGTTACATACTACTGCAAAATTTGAAATATACCAAAAAATTAAAGTTTGTTACATATAAACCGGAATTTCAATGTGTTTGTCATGTAGACTGGGATTGGGGCTCCCGCGGACCATTAGAGAAATATGTTCAATAAACAGGATTGTGGAAAGAAGATAGAGTGCAATAGCTGCAAAAGAAAATAAATGGAAAGGTATAAGTGTTTGCCTATACATTTGTATTTAAGAAAGTGGAATAACCAGGCTGAGAAACAAAGAAAGATGCGATGACTAAACTTACAGTGAGGGTACATATGAGCACGTTGGATATTTTCTTGCGACTGTCATTTCATTGATGTCGACGACGACTGTGGTTTCAAGGATGTTCTCCACGGCTGTTGGAATGCCGAGAACTGCCTATTGTCTTTCGTTGGCAGCCTGTTTTAATTGCCTTTCGACCCATTCTTCAATGTAGCTTCTCATTGGGGTGACATTGAACTCATTCCAGATTTTGATGTTGAAAACTTCGTTTTCTAATTCCTGTATGTCGATAAAAAGATTAGAGAGAGTCTGATGAATATCCTCATTTTGTACTGCATATTTGACTAGCTAGTCATGGACATGAGCTTGATCAAATTGAAGGATGTTCTAAAACTTTTCCAGAGATAAGGTATTCAACATAGCAACCTGTTTATCAAACTCTTGCCTGGTTAAGGGCAAGGAGTTTGCGATTAAGAGGGGGTCTTGGAAGTCGTTGGTTTTTCCTGCTAAGTCTATATCTGATAGCTTTGTG
>JASDQU010028195.1:17706-29246 GCA_032191745.1 Picea mariana | reverse complement strand
GACAAGTGTGAAGGTGATGGAGAGGGCGGAGAGCAAGGAAAGAATGGCAAGCTCTGAAAAGCGATCGGATGGGATTCAAAAAAGGGTTACGGGGATAGTCAGGATAGTCGAGTGTTGCACGATGAAATTTCATGTTTCGGAATTTTTGAGTGCAAAATGTGTAAAACAGAAGAGATCATGATGGGGCAGTTGAGTGACCGGTTTGTATATTTGCGGAATTCCACCAAAGTGGCTAAGTATGGAATAGGGAAATTGTTAATTGAATATGTGGCAATAAGATCTTATATATAATTGCCAATTGCTAATTGCAAAGGGGCGCGGATACAGGAAACAACGACTACGAACTGAATATTTCTTCAACCCACCAAATTGACGATTCGCCAAAGAAATTCGAACAAATGGAAAAGTATGGAAAGCAGACAGACGGGCTTCAAAATGGGGTGACAATAGTTCCACTAAATATGCGAGGACCCGATGGTTAAATTGTATTTCTCGAAAGTTTTCAGTGCAAAAATGTGTAGCACAGAAAAGGGCATGATAGGTGGACCATAATACGGAAAAGCGTATGATCTAAGAACGATTGCAATTTTGAATATCTGTCAATTTGTATATACCGGAGCTCCGAATGTTGTTTGGAGGTCACGGAAAAGTAGAATTGCAATGTTGACCCGACTAGCGTGCAAGTCCGCCTGTCAATTTGTATACGGCGGAACTCTGGGTGCCAACTGTGGGACAGGGAACAGTAGACGGTCAATTTAAAGAAAGGGGAAGCGGTCGTTGGAAACGCAAACGCGTGAATCCACGAAGTTGCGGAGCAACGCATTGTTGGGAAAAAAATGATGAAGTAACTAGGAAGAGAAACTAGAGGGAATAAAAGAGTGGGAAAATAGAGAGGCGGAAGGCAGTTTTCATAAGCACGAATTGGTTTCAAAGAAGCGCCATCGTTGCAAAACCATGATCTACTAATTGTCAGCAAATACATTGTTGAAGATTACATTTTATTGCAACGCATGCCTACAACTATGTTCTTGATACATTATTCCATGACTGTAACATATCAACTTAACCATTAAATTTCCTTTTCTACTAATTGCCAGTAAATGCTTTGTGGAAGATTAGATTTTATTGGAACGTGTGCATGTAATTGTGTTCTTGATACATTCTACCATCAGTGCAACATATTAACTCAACTATTAAACTTATTGCATTATGGGTTGTTAGCATTAAAACTTAATAATTGCATGTCTAGAAACAAGAATAACAATTTTTCTGCAACATTGTACATTGGTATTAGTAAACATGAGATCAAAGAAGTACGAGAGCATCGAACCATGCCAATTAGAACATGTGTTAAACCCAGAAAAGAGGCAGCGACAAAGAGTGAAAGGCAATTTGTTTTTAATAGCAAATCCATTTAAAATAAAAAAAAAATAAGAAAAACATCGAGTATTGTACATCTATGCTTAGAAATTGGACCCAGTTCTTTGGGCCAAAACATTGAAGGTATCTGCGACAAACACAGGCACGAGTTCTGCAGTATGCAAGATCCTTGGATTTTTCTCGTCGTTGAATCATCCTCTGCTGAAATTGATATTTTTCAGAGGTTTTTCCTCAGAAAGAAGACGAAAATGGTTGCAAGGCAAGTGGAATAGCCCTTAGCTGAAACCGCCTTTGCATAGTCCAAAAAAATCCAGTAGCATAGCTTTCACGTGCAATTCCAGAGGCCCAAATTAGTCCATTATGGGCAGAAGGAGATGACTAGTAGGAAAATGCGTGGCAGGAGTGAGAGTTCTGGACCTGATGCCTGAAAATGTTAAACAATATTTTTTTGGCTTGAAATATATCTCTAGGAGCATCAACATATCATTGCTTTACAGTGAAACTCTTCCGCCCATAATGAACTAATTTGGAACTCTGGAATTCCTACTTTCGTGGTGCAAAGTGGTTGTTGCATTCACAGTTAGTTTCTTTTTTGAAACTCCTTTTGGTGTTGTCATGACTGCGATCACTGAGCCGAGAAGGTCCATTCGTTATGGTCAATTTCAATTTGGGTGCAAGAGTGGGAAGATTCTCTACATTGCCATCATCCATTGCCGTATCATTGTCCATCAGATCATCTTCTTCTGGCTTGGAATTCATGGCATCAACTTCTACGATAGCAATGATTGCAACTGGGCAGGTTCTCTAACTAGCCAGGGTTGCGATGGAATTTTTTGGCTTGAAATATATCTCTCGGTGTACCAAGGGACCATCTCCTTTTTTGCTCCTGGGCGGAGGGAGATGAATAGTAAGAATATGCCCTAGAATAGTGGAACCTCTGGCCATTATGCCCCAATGTGTTTACTGTGTGTGGAGACAACTGCTACTAGAAGTTATTTAGAATTTTCGTTTGGTCGAGACAATGTTTGAAATGAAAATTGGGGAGGGACAATATAAGCCTCCGCAAATTATGGTTTAATGTGTATCAATGGAATATCTTCTCAAGCCTTTCGTTGATCAATGACAATTTCTAGGGTTTGTGTGGAATGAGTTATGACCATCATAGCTCACTAATTGCACAATTAGAAAAAAGTGTGAACGTGGCAGTGACGGCGAAAAGAGATTAAGAATAAGAAATTTCTTAAAAGCACCAACCCGTCGGTGCACAAAAAAAAGATTGTGTGGCCTTTGAAATGAATACTTGGAAAGGATAACATGCTTGTGGGCAAATCTTAGTTTAATTTGTACTAATGACAAATCTTCTCTGGACTTCTGGACATTAATGACAGTTTTAACGGTTGTTGTAGGATGGCTACTAGCATTAAAGCTTAATTATTGCATATATGGAAACAAGTACGAAGGCAACAGCAATGGAGAAACTGATTCCAAGAAATACCAAAGTATGAAAAGCAGTCGGGAGAAGATGTACCTAGGGCATGTGAAGGGCCGATGGTTCTCGACCTGGCGAGCTAAAAATTGAGCCTCTATTGTTCTGTGTGCTACAAATAGCACCTACACTTCCGCGATATACAAATTGGCAGGAAGACATGCAGGTTGGTTGGTTCAACATTGCATTTTTTTTGTCCTTAGCGATTCCATATTAATTCCATAATTAGCCACTTTTTTTATCAGGGGTTCTCGGGCTGGCGGGCAAAAAACTGGTCATCTATTATTCCATGCTCTACAATAGCACTGAAAATTCTGTGATATACAAATTCAGAACTTGACCTGCGCTAAATTATTACTGTTAAATATTTATATTGCATAATTTAATTATACGAGAAAGTTTGCACAATCTCGAAGGTCGAGTGATATAAAAGTATTTCCACAAACGAGCAATATAAAAAAGAGTCATTTCATACTTAGGCACTTTTTTTATCGCGGGTTGGCGGCCTCGCGGGCTGAAAAAAGAGTGTCTATTGTTCTGTGTCCTACAAATAGCACCCAGATTTCCGTGGTATACAAATTGATAGGACCTACAGGCTGCTTGGCTGAACATTACATTTGATCGCGGGTTCGTGGCCTAGCGGGCTAAAAATTAAGTATCTATTGTTTCATGTCCTACAAATAACACCTATAGTTCTGCGATATACAAGTTCACACGTGGACTTGTGGACAGTTTCTATATAAAGTATGGAATGAGATTTTATACAGCATATGCAGATCCCTCATTCCATACTTAGGCGGTTTTTGGATCGCGGGCTCATGATCTGGGGGGGCGAAAAGAGAGTCTCTATTTTTTCGTCTCCTACAAATAGCACCCAAACTTCCACGATATACAAATTGATAGTTTTTTAGAACATATGTGGATCCCTCATTCCATACTTGGGAACTTTTTGGATCGCGGGTTCGCGACCTGGCGGGCTGAAAATTAAGTATTTATTGCTCAATGTCCTACAAATACCACCTAGACTTCTGTGCCCTACAAATAGCACCTAGACTTTCGCAATATACAAATTCACACGCAGACTTGTGACATAGTCTATATAAAGTATGGAATGAGATTTTATACAACATATGCGGATCCCTCATTCCATACTTAGGCATTTTTTGGATCGTGGGCTCGCGGCCTGGCGGGCCGAAAATAGAGACTTTATTATTTTGTCTCCTACAAATAGCATCCAGACTTCCGCGATAAACAAATTGATAGTGTTTTAGAACATATGTGGATCCCTCATTCCATACTTGAACACTTTTTGGATCACGGGTTCACGACCTAGTGGGATGAAAAATAAGTATCTACTATTCTGTGTCCTACAAATAGCACCTAGACTTCTGAGATATACAAATTGACACGCGGACCCTTGGACATAGTCTCTATATAAAGTATGGAATGAGATTTTATACAGCATATGCGGATCCCTCATTCCATCCTTAGTCATTTTTTGGATTGTGGGTTCGCGGGTTGGCACACCGAAAATAGAGTCTCTATTGTTCTATCTCCTACAAATAGCACCCAGACTTTCGAGATATACAAATTGATAGGTGGACTTGGGCTGGTTGGCTGAACATTGCACTTTTATTGTCCCGTAGCGATCCTGTATGAATTTCAAATTTATCATTTTTTTTTATCGGGGGCTTTGGGGCTAGTGAGCTGGAAATTGGGCGTCTATTGTTCCACACTTTACAAACACATTTTTCTAGAACATATGTGGATCCCTCATTTCATACTTCAGCACTTTTTGGATCGCGGGTTCGCGACCTGGCAGGCTGAAAATTAAGTATCTATTGTTTCTTGTCCCACAAATAGCACCTAGACTTCCGTGATATACAAATTGACACGCGGGCTTGTGGACATAGTCTCTAAATAAAGTATGGAATGAGATTTTATACAGTATATGCGGAGATCCCGTATGAATTTCATATTTAGCGATTTTTTTTTATCGGGAGCTTTGGGGCTGGCGGGCTGAAAATTGGGCATCTATTGTTTCGCTCTGTACAAAAACATTGTTCTAGAACATATGCGGATACCTCATTCCATACTTGGGCACTTTTTGGATCGCGGGTTCATGATCTGGTAGGCTAAAAATTAAGTATCTATTGTTCTGTGTCCTACAAATAGCACCTAGACTTCCGCGATATACAAGTTGACACGCGGACTTGTTGACATTGTCTCTATATAAACTGTGGAATGAGATTTTATACAGTATATGTGGATCCCTCATTCCATACCTAGGCAGTTTTTGGTTCACGGTCTGGCGGGCCGAAAATAGAGTCTCTATTGTTCTGTTTCCTACAAATAGCACCCAGACTTCCGCGATATACAAGTGGACAGGTGGACTCGAGCTAGTTGGCTGGACATTGCAGTTTTATTGTCCTGTAGCGATCCCGTATGAATTTCATATCTAGCGATTTTTTTTTATCGGGTCTGTGGGGCTCACGGGTTGAAAATTGGACGTCTATTGTTCCACGTTGTACAAACACCAGGCACATCTCCATGATTTACAAATTGACAAATGGACCTGTGGGTTGCGTGACTCAACATTGCAGTTTTCATTGTTCCTTGTCCTCCGAATAGCCCTCGGAGTTCCACGATATACAGATTGAAAGATGGACATGAGGGCTGGTGGGTTCAAGTTTTCCATTGTTTACAGATACTAATCCTTATCAACTATCTAACATATCTGAAAACATGATTTTCAATACTAAATTATTAATAATAATTTTTGCTATTGCAGAATTTAATTAAACGAGAAAGTTTGTACAATCTGGTCGGGTGACTGATATAAAAGTTTTCTGACAAATGAGCAATACATAGTAAACATGTACTTTTAGAAAGTATGGACAAGAGATTTTAGAGAGCATATGTAGATCCCTCATTCCATACTTGGGCACTTTTTGGATCACGGGTTCTCGGCCTGGCGGGCTGAAATTTGAACCTCTTTTGTTCGGTGTCCTGCAAATATCACCCCGACTTCCGCGATATACAAATTGACAGGAGGACTTGCGGATTCCACATCTGGTGGGTTCAATATTGCAATTGTTTAGCAATGTTCATCCTATCTAACTTCAGCTAAAAATGTTATTTTCAGATACTAAAATATTAATACTAACTATTGTTATTGTACAAGTGAATTACATTAAATTATTAAAGGATGTTAAATCGCTTATTTTAAAAAAAATGAAGGAAACAAAAGATTTTTTTTGTAAAATTCTATCACCGCAAGCATAACAAGGACCAATTTGAAGTTTAAGGCCCTCTTGTTCATATGATAGCACAATTGCACTCCGCACAGTATATATTCGTTGATTTCAAATTATTCCAAGATATTAATTTTACCAAGTTCATCGAATAAGCAAAATTTGTGAAAACAACGATCAATTTGAATTTTAAGAGCCTCTTCTTGGTATGATAGGACAGTTGCACTTCACACACTATATATTCATTGATTTCAAATTATTTCACAACAATAATTTGACCAAGTTCATCGATCAAGGAAATTTTCCAAAACAACTCACATAGTACATTTGCGTCACAACGCCATAGAAATTATCAGGCGGATTTGCGTGCCAGCTGGCCAAAAAAATTCAATTATATTGTTCTGTGTCCTCTAAAGAAGAGTTGGAGTTCCATGGTATACAAATTGATAGACAAACCAGATAACCAAGAACCAACCATACTTTAAATAGCCCAGAAGAAAGTTCCCAGAAGGTTCCATTGAGCAGAACCCATCGACCTTTGCACCAAACAATTTGATAAACAAAGAAAAGACGTCGGCGCATTCCTTTTCTCTTGAAACAAACATTCATCTGGATGTTGAACAAATATTACAGAGAGACATGAGGGACTTTCGTTTCCTCCCAAAGTTTGATTTATTTTTTTTGCCCTTCTTCAGCTGAGATGCAAAATTGCATTGTCCTCATTTAAGGTGAATTTGCTCTATATCTGAAGCTGCCACAGCATATAGACACTGCTTGCCTTTTTCTGTAGATACATTTCATTCGACAACTCTGCCAATTCAGGAAGCACATTTTGTAACAGAGGCTGCCTAACCGAACACTACACAGTTGTGTTGCCCACAGTTCGGATAACACCATTGATGCAATGTCCATAAATATATGGACATTTTTCACTACATCGCAGACAATCAATCATATCATCACTTATCAAAGCGGAGGCAGAAGCAGCGGAATGGAATTTTGCACATACAGGCTCAAAGGGGGTCGAGTACACATTGGCTGCAACTAAAAGACCTTCAACTTGGCAACGCGAGCAAAGGGATTAATACATTGAACAATATAATACACAACTGCATCCCCCCCTTCCATTTAAAACAAAAAAGAAAAAGTAAACAAGTGCAGAAATTTGTTGAAGGCTATTTCTATAAGCAAAGTGAGGATGATTTTGTGGATGTATACGCACAACAATTGTAGAGCTAGCTAGTTTCTCCATATCCTCTACTATATCTGCTCCCAACTCTATTACAAACTTGGCTGGGTTGTCTGAAAGATCCTTTCTCTAGCATCCTTATTCTTTGTTATATTTTTGAATAGCATAAGTGGAATCTGCCCTCTATGCAATTGTTGTTCCATTGACGAAAACAAATATGAATACGTATCGAACAATTGTAGTTGCAACATGGAACAATGCAATATTTGTGTAACTTATCCGACATATATGCAGACGCGAAAGTTAAGAACAAAACTGAATATGAAAAGCGGTACCATTGCCTTGTCGTTGTCTGACTCTCCATCCTTTATATGGAGAATGTCTTGTGACCCAAATTTTCTCACCAGTGTCACAACAGCCCCAATCGTTCTGATTGGGTAAATATCAGTGCTCTGTGCAAGCTGCCTGATAGTCGAGTCTGAGAGGAAGTGATATTCTGAACAAATAGCAGGATTTTTTCCCACAATGCTTGCTTCGTTGAGCAAAATAATTCGATCACAATCACCACGGTCATATACTATTTTGGGAAATACATTAAAATTTGTAATTGATATCCCATTACGCGGCAATATCTTTTTTGCATGTTTATGGACAAGTTGTGGAGGAACAGTCAGTGTGATTGTCATCATGGCATCCTTGTCTGTCATATCAGTACGCATAATGGATCTACATTTGTTTGCCTTGTCCAAGTAGGTGGTATAGACAACCATTATGTCCCTGACGAATAGTTCTCCAGTTTGGCGGTTGTTCAAGCCCTCTATTGACAGTACTTTGGATGTCACAACTCTAGACCTAATGACATTTTTTGAACAGGAAAACTAAAGTGAATGGTAGTGTGCTACAAGTACACAAATAGTATTGATGAAATATGGAGCCACAGTTTCGCAACCACACCTCTTGGTCTGTGGAACATGCAACACGTTCGGCATTTCGCTTGTACTTGTTGATACTTCTTGCGAGCTGGAAACCTTGTATTGCAAATGGCATCAGCATATTCACCATGCCATATATGAATATACAGCCCAGGAAATTTGTTTAGTAAACATAGTAAGAGCACAACATATGCATCTTTACCTTTGGCCTTGTCGGTCTGTCGATGTCTGGGATGACTGACTGCTCATGGTTGTCTCACTAGTCCAACTTTTTCTGATGCAAGCATGTGCAGATGAACATCAGGACTAAACAAATATATGCATTGTATATTGTCCATCGGAAGGACCAAATAGCCCTAAAACTGTATACATCTTAATTTTTTAACTCGAGAAATGTTTAACAATAAACAGGGGGAGACCGCGGGTCACCATGGCCAATCTATATATTGCAAACCCCCAGAAGCCAGGGGAGCAATCTTTAACCTGTCAACTTGGCAGCCGCAATCAACAAAGTGGGTAACTATGGAATAAGGTAGAAGCAGGACCACATATGTCAGTTTGTTAGTCCGCCAACCAACGCACAAGGGAATTTTTAGAAACCACACTAAGTAGATGAATTAGAAAAAAAAAGGGATAATAGAAAATGGAAAAAGTAGAAACAGGGAGCGCAGAAAGGCCCATTACTGTGAATTCATCATTTTCAAGTCTAATATTATATGCTCCCACCTAGTTTGTATATTTAATTTACCGACACACATGGTATACCTTTTAGAAGATTGTACCACAGAACCCTCTACTGCTACACAGAGGAATTCATCTCCCTATCCAAGCAACCTGTTTTTTCCGAGGCAGCAACGTCGAAGATGCAATCGAGACGAAGGAAAGTTAGTATGAAAACAGACATCTAAAAGAAAAATAAAAAGGTCTATTTACTGGCCAAAGAGTCCTTCGTCTTGTCCAACGATTATGTTTCTTTAAATGCAGCGCAAACACAACGGACATAAACTAGCTTAGTATGTAGGAAGGAACGTATGTAACCAAGATAACTTACCATGTAGGAAGTCACGCAACTAGTTTAACACATATACAGACCATAAATGAAATACAAAATAGAACAATATGAAACAACAGTACAAGCATGCACCTTTTTATATCCTCTTCAGCCGATGCAGTTAAGACTCCCTCCTTTTCTCCAGCTACTCTGTTTGTTTCAATGTGGGAACCCACAAAATTCAATGAACATCAATGGAAGTTGGTATTCACTAGAGAACAAGCAATATGTAGATACAACAAAACTGACTCAACGAACAGTTTACAAAGGCAGAAACATGAACCTTTGCGCTTCTCTATCCATGGTTGTAAACGTCTAGATTTGTTTTCCCTGGCCAAAATATATTACAAGGCAGAAAATATCACGCAATTGCATGGTCGCAGCTAAACGATTTCTGGTTTTCCCTGGCAATTCATCCAGATATGCTTTTTAACCATGTTCTTTATCCTCTACACAGACTGTTGTGCCCACAATGCAAGTTCTCAGTTTTTCGTGGCAAACTACCCATACATGCCTATAGACATGAAAATATAATCTTGAAAAATCTTTGTTGCACATATCATATCTCAAGCACAACACAAATTGTATCGTGCGCATACCAGTCTATGTAGAGGAGAAAGAACATGTCATGTCATATCCACACATTTGACCATACATGGTATATAAATGTAGGTTGCATACATATGCTTTATTCCAACAAAAAACAACGGATATTGTAACTTCACATGTAATCCTCCAACAATTTTGTATGCAACTATTTTCTTTCATGGCAAGACTCGAGCACCAAGAAAATCTCATAGAATTACAGATAATGGCCTCTGCAAAAATGGAAAATAACACAACTGCAAATTGACTGGTGGGTGCAAGGGCTGAACACCATAAAGCACCCCAAAAAAACAATAACAATCCAAAAAAAAAAATCTCCAACCAATGTCGTTGCACCCCAACCCTGCAAGGCTGAATCAAAGAAAAGAAACCAGTAAGGACCAAACTAGCGAGAAAGCATGAAGAGGCCGAACTACACCCCTAGGGCCCCAAAGCGCAAACCCTAGGCAAACAAACAGAACCAACAACCCAGGAACCAATGAACCAGCAAAATCCATCGACCCAGTGAACAACATATGTATCTCCAATGATTACGAAACTGTAGTCGAAGCAGAAAAGGAACCAGAAACATACAAGGAACACGCGACTACAAATAAGTAAACATTCTTACTTGCAAACTGCAAACACTGAACAGCAAACAAGTAATACAAAATGAAACTATGGCATCAAAACTTACTCTGAAACGATGAAATGCAAAAGCACAGGTCGAATTGTGAGCAAAACAACAACAAAACAACATCCGAGAGACCAGCGAACAAGAACCACTCATCGAACCAGTAAACAATGTATCTAGCTTCAACGATTACGAGGATGAAACATACAATGGCAGCACCTGACAAACCAGCAAACAAGAAGCAGTCATCGAACCAGTAAACAATGTATGTAGCTTCAATGGCAGAACAAGGATGAAACATACAATGGCTATTGAACTAGCATGTACTCCGAGAACCGTATTTACATAAACATTTAAGACTCTCGGGTTGTCTAAGGACCTCACGGTATGCAAACATTTAAGCTGTCAGGGGTGTTGGTGGACGTCGCGTCATGTAGACATTTACGTTGTCAGGCCTATTGAGGCATCTCGGAATAAGTGTCAATAAATTTCAAGAAATATACAAAGCTTGGATATGAAAACATTTCAATATGCTTAGTACATATCAAAACTGACGGTTATATTCAGGTAGCAGAAATTGCTAATACAAACATTCGAACTAATGGTAGCATTAATCGACCTTCAAGCAATATACAAGAAAAATATATGATTAAAACATACTATCTACAAGAAAAAGTTTGGATATGTTGCCATATACTACATTGGGAATAGCAAAGCCAACAATAAGACCTCCAATCTCTTAACCAATCAGATTAGTACATATATGTTACTTTTTAATATATAAAAATATATGCTTTTAATTCCATAGCTCCAACAATAGGTATTGTGTAAATATTTTCGGTCAAAGGACAAACTAATATGTAGTCAACGCTTTATCAATTGCTATAGTCCCTCTATGCCTACAGCAGGGACTAATAATAAACATACATTCCTTCGACTAATATATATAAACTTCATCTTTTAAATCATCGTTCCATTCCCACCATACATATAAAAATCGGAGTGACCAACATCAATTTTCACAGAGTG
>JASDQU010028194.1:12801-29278 GCA_032191745.1 Picea mariana | reverse complement strand
AATCCCAGGGTTGTTGAACACTCTGAGGAAGGAAGGCTTTGCAAGAGTGCATCGACAAAGGAAAGGAGATGCCTTAAGATGCTCAGATAGGCTAAGGGAGAAGCCGTCGAGAATCTTAGTCGAGCGCAAGGAGTGCACTCAGGAGACTGTAAGTCCATATTACAAGCTCAAGAGGAAGAATGAAAAGTTTCCAGGAGGGAATGAGAAGGTTTATAAAGGAGTAGGGAACCACAAAGGTTTTCAAACTGAGCAAAGTCGTAGAAGAACCCGCGCAGAATTCTGCAAGAAGTGCATAAGAAGTTTGAGAATAGCCTAAGTCTCGAAGGAGGAATTTTCCCTAAGTGTGAAAAGGGGTCGAGGACTTTACGAAGTCCCGAAGACAGTGAAATCATCCATCGTTGGAGGAGACAGGTGGCAAAAGATCGATAGGTTTGGGAGTAGGAACTTCGAGAGGTTTACCAAGAGCAAACAAGGATCTTCGCAAAGTCACGAAGAGATATTTAAATCCAGGTCATTGGATATGGAAGGACATGTGGAAGAGATCCATGTATTTCAGAGGAGGAACCCTTCAGAGAAAAGTCGAGAGGAGAATACCTGAAGAGATGAAAGCCAAAATAATCTTAGTCATCCATTGAGATAGGATGCATGTTGAGAAATCAATACTTCGATGATTCACAAATTGGGAGAAGAAGAGTTGGGAGAAGAGAGGACTAACGAAGTTTGAACTCGCGATTCGATCTCAACCATTGATCGTAAGGAGAACATGGACAACATATTTGGTTCTGAAGAATTCGTCGATTCAGGAATTGGGGAAAAGGGAGCAATTAGCTAGTGAAGGTTCTGAAGCATGGAGTTGTGAAGGGATATAGCCCACGGTTATAGTGCATGGTCACTTCAATGGGGGAAATCCTAGTATAGAGAGATAGAGTCTGTTGGCATTAAGATTTGAAAAGCGCTACGGAGAGGGTCTGTGGGTGCCACAAAACCTGCACCGAGAAAGTAAAGGGCCTGTGTCAAGTTAAATTGGTTCCCATTGGGGGCCTGACGAACCATTTGGTTCAGTGACTTGAAATATCCTAGACCAGGAGGTCGAGAAGCCTCGAAGGAGAAGGAGAAGGGGGCAGGGTTTGCGTCAACTGTCAAATATTAATTACCACGATATGGGTGACTAGTCTCTAGGAAGATCACTCCATTGAGGGTGTTGGAAAACGTAGACAATGAAAACCAATTATGTTGGACAATGGCACAACCTCTGCTGGGAAAAATCATCACGAATTTCATTGGAAAATCATGGAGAACTAGGGTGAAAGCGCATGCTTTCTTTCCCCATGGACTGGGCGTGAAATTCTGAGCGCAGAAGTAATAAGTTGAGTGGGTAAAAATGTAGGGAAGACCGAGGGATAGGTATCCAGAGCAAAATGCAGAGAATATAAAAATGGGAAGGTGTAGAGAAGGAATCCCCTCCAGAAACGCAAAGATGAGGAAGGAACACCAAGGGTTTCCAAGCATCTCTTGAATGGAAACCATTGCATAAAATCACAAGGTCGTAAAAAAAAATTAAACTACATAACAACTCATACAGAATGATGACAGATCTCCTCTACCTCACACGCATATGGATTTCACAGTTTTGTTGGGTGAGAGCAGTTATAAACAACAACAATTCTCCTCTCTCCCATGCATTGGCTATCACATTTTTGTTTTTTTAAAAGAGAACAACTCCAGGCCTCTCCTCCCTCTCACACAATGGCTATCACATTTTTTTTTTCTGTGTAAAAAGAAACAACAAGATGCCATGCCTCTTCTTAAAAAAAAATTGGTGGACCCGAACTACAAGTTTCCAAACTAAGCATCAATTCCACAAGTCACATCACAAGCCAATAACAAAAAACATAAGCACAATGCTCGACACCAACAACACAAGCCCAACGCTCAAGATAAGCCCCAAGCATTGAACAAGGGAGGCACCCATAAGGAAGACCATTCGCGCACACAAAAAGAAACAAAATCATTGAGACTCTCTCAAGCAAGGCAACACGATCCTTTTTTTTTTGCTGTGTAAGATCAAGTAAAAAAAAAATGCTAAGAAAAAATTACGGAGATAAGAAAAAATGTCGTGGAGAAAAATGCATCTAAATCACAAGCTAATTACTGAGCGAAAATAAGAAGGCGTAGAGATATATAAAAGAATCCAGGGAGCAGAGATAGAAATTGAGTTTTAAAAGATGAGCGAATAAGAGGTAAAACACTCAAGCACAAAGAGTAAGTAGGACACAACGATATTGAAGGGAAAAACACAAGCTCTTAAATTACACCACATGCCTCTTCGTTATCAGATCAACAAAAAAAGTGCACACACATCCATCTTCAGGGAACCATTACAATTTTCATCAACATATAAATTCACATACAATTTTTAAACTACTTTTAATGCAAATTTAACACGTGTACTGTAACCAAAGGCGCAAAATCTGAAGTGGTTGTCCCGTGCTTGCGCTTTGTCCAACTCATGCTTGCTAACTGCTAAGACCTCACCAATACCTCCCCTCCAATTCTAGGGGTACTCTTATTCCCCCTGAGCCCCCCCCCGAGTTGCAAAGGGGCCATGAACACAACCAGAGAAAGATAGCTCCTAGATCGCCTCGCAAGGTTGAGCTACCACTCTCTATTTGAGCTGGGTATCCCAACTCCCACAAGAAAAATCAGTCAAGAAAAATACAACATCACAACCTTACACATATGAGTCGTGATCCCTTCCTCATCTCCCCCATTACTTTTACAGAGTTATTCTTAGTGAAACTTCCCATTTGCATGTTAAATTCGTTTTATTAAAAATTAATAGGGAAAAACTCTACCCTATACACTTTTCACTTGATCCCTTAGCTGCACCAGAAATTCATTTAATTAATTAAATTAATTTTCCAATTTCCCTCACCCACCTAAAAACGTTCGTAAAAATGCTCCTTGATGTCCCTTTATTCCCTCAAATTCCTTTAATGACTGACGCCTTTCTTAAATCTTAGTTGAGTTATAATTAGGAAAGTTATATAGAATAGATTCCTTTCTATGATCCACATTCCTTTTGCATTTAATTTCCATTTTCTGTCTAAGTTCAAAATTAGCATGTCTTTGCACATATTAGTAATTAATTTTTAGATAATTTATTTCTCCTTTAAATTCTAAATTTAATTTTTCTTCATTCCCCCTTTCTAGGAGAGATTTTAGCACCCTTTCCAAACTTGATTGAACTCTTGTGAAGTTTCACCCATAAGAAGACTTGTTGGCACAGGGGAAGACCTGAGGTTCAATGCTACAACAACGCACCAACAAAACCCTAACTACCGACCCTTTCGGCAACACCTACGAAGCAGATGAAGTCTCACCCGAGGTAGAGGTAGGCATGGTTGTAGGACTCCAGTGTCTACAACCTTAGCTGGGACATAGATCTGTGATTGTAACACTTCAACAAAGAACTTAGCAATTATAGTTCATCAATATCTAGTCTTAGTTTACAACACAGTTAAACCCTAGTAATAAATCATTGCAACGTTCCCATAGATTCAATAGATTCAAGCACTAAGCATACTAACATAGATCAAATCTAGCATTCATGCACATTATCTAGCACTAAGATACCATATTAGATTCATCTATCATCTAACAGCGCACTAAGCATTTAATCATATAAACAAGAGAGCAACCTTAAAGCACAAATCATTCACAACACAGGATATACGTAGTTCACCCCCACCCTGGGGCTACGTCCACCAACTCTTTGTCTTCTTTATTAGCTTCTTTCAATCTTATTACATGCACAGAGCCTCAAGATCAACTCTGCAAAGGACATAAGGTATGCGCACTCTTCACAATATCTTCCTTCCTCAATATAGATTACAACACAAATCCTACATACAGTCTCTTACAATCACTTGCACCCAACCTTTCAAGTCCCCCACAGCAAGCACAGAGAACTTACAACCATTACTTGCACTTAGCCCTTTTCTTTTCTTCTTTTCTCTCCTCCCCCTGGTCTCACATCTCCTAGACTTCTATTTATACATTAAAAAATAGGCCTAAGCTTGGGTAAACCCATGGGACGACATCCCCATACCCATTACATAAGCCCAAAACCCAAAAATCCCTAAAAAGAGACCGAGATCCCGCGATCTCCACTTCGACTTGCACTCTGCCTTTGACATCTTGCTGAAGTCCCAAAAATAGGTCAAACATGACCAAGGATCCTCAAAATTTGGTCAAGGTCCAACAAGACTCGATTTCCAACTTCATAACTACGGTCAGTGTGATGCACATCGACATAAATATTCTATCGGTATTGCACTTCCTTGATCCTTTTTCTTATCATTTTCATTTTCTCTTCCATTTTTTGGATCTCTTCTGGTCCTACCGGGACCCTATCCTCAAGACGATCCCAACTCAAAGGCGTCTGACATGGTCTCCTGTAAAGAAACTCAAATGGCCCCATATTAATGGTTCTTTGATGGTTGTTGTTGTATGCAAACTCTACCAGTGACAATAACTCTTCCCAATGCTTATGTTGTTCCATCACGTACATATGCAACACACCCTCCAATATTTGTTTAGTTCATTCTATCTACTCGTCTATCTCCGAGTGATATGCGGTACTAAAGTTAAGTTGGGTTCCCAAGGCCTCTTGTAAACTAGTCCAAAATCATCCTGTAAACACCGATCCTCGATCGGATATGATCCTCTTAGGCACACCATGGAACCTCAAAATCTTGTTGATGAAAACTCTAGCTAATTCTTGTTCCTGATATGTTGTATGCACAGGGATAAAATGCACACTCTTCATCAGAGTTTCAACTACCACGAAAATCGAGTTGTGCTTCATTGTTGTCAGCAACAATCCAACAACGAAGTCCATCGAAATGAATTCCCATTTCGATTTTGGAATAGCATGTGGCTATAGTAATCATGTCGGATGTGTATGTTCATCCTTCACTTGTTGACATTCTAGACATCTCGCCACGTAGTTGACTATGTCCTCCTTCCTTCCTTTCCAAAAGAATAAGGGTTTAAAGTCTTCCCTCATCTTCGTGACTCCAGAATGAGCCATGTACACTGCTCTATGTACTTCATTTAAAATCAAACTTCTCAATTCGTCATTGGGTGGTATGTAAATCTGGTTATTATATCTCATTAATCCGTCGTTATCCATATTAAACCCCTCAAATTTTGGTATCAACATGGTGTCTTGTCCGATAAATTCCTTAAACTATTTATACCAGTCATTGTCGCACTGTATAGTTAGAATTGTTTCACGTAAATTCCTCTGAAGAGGTGTTAGTGAAAATATGTGTTGTATCCAACTTAGTGCATCAACCACTCTATTCATTGTTCCTTTTATGTAGGTAATCTCGAAATCATACTCGCTAAGCAATTCCGACCAACGCCTTTTCTGCTCATTCAATTCACTTTGCGTAAAAATGTGTTGCAAACCACAGTGGTCTTTTTTCAGCTCGAATTTTCGTCCAATCAGGTAGTGTCTCCACACTCTCAGGGCATACATAATGGCTAATAACTCCAAGTCATGCGTCACATAGTTCTCCTCATTCTTTCTTAAATTTCTCGAGATGTAAGCGATCACTCGACCATCTTCCATCAAGACTCCACCTAAGCCTTCCTTGGATGTGTCGGTGCATACCAGGAAGTTATCGTCCATGTCAGGGACTTTTAGTATCCGCATTGTCGTCAACATCTCCTTGAGCCTTTGAAATGATCCCATTCATTTCTCGATCCATACAAACTTCTTGTTCTTCTTCTGCAATTCCGTAATCGGATTTTCTATCTTCGAAAAACCATCGACGAACCGTTGATAATACCCTGATAAACCCATGAAGCTATGCACTTCTAGGACATTCGTCGATGCAAGCCATTCTGTAATAGCCTCTACCTTCATCGAAGATGACATGCCCTAAGTAATGAATCTTTGATTGATAAAAAGAGAATTTCGATAGTTTCCCAAACAATTTGTTCTCTCATAGACACTGTAGTACCAAGCGCAAATGTTCTTCATGTTCTTCCATTATCTGAGAGTATATCGAAATATCGTCAATGAATACTTGAACAAACTTTTCCAAGTATTCGTGGAACACTCCATTCATCAAGCTCATGAATACCCCTGGGGATTTTGTAAGTCCAAATGGTAAAACTGTAAAATCATAATGTCTAAACCTCGTCTTGAAGGTGGGCTTATGAATGTATTCCTCGATTCATAAGTAGTGATACCCTGATCTCAAGTCTATCTTCGAAAACACCATCGTGCCCTTCATTTTATCAAGTATATCGTCTATTCTTGGAAACAAATATTGGTTCTTGATCGTTTCCTTGTTTAATTGACGATAGTCAATGCAGAGTCTCCACAACCCATCCTTCTTTTGTATGAAAATGACAGGCACACCCACAGTGACACACTTGGACGTATAAGTCCTAGGTCCAACAACTACTTCATTTTCATTTTCATCTCCTGTAACTCAGGGGTCGACATTCAATAAGGTGTTCTTTCTATCGGTTTAGTCTCAGGTTTTAGGTATATGGTAAATTCCAATTCCCTCTCAGGCCAAAACCCTGGTAACTCCTCTAGGAAGGTGTTCGAAAATTCTCGTATTACCAAAAGGTTTTTTAGTGCTTCCGCCACGACCTTTTTGTTCAACACAAGGATCAAATATAGCTTGCATCCCTTGCAGACGATATTATGTAGCTATAGGGAAGATATGAACCTTAGGGAGACTCCCTCGTTCCTTTCTAAAATCACTCATCTCTGTCCCTCATCATCGACCAAACTCAGTCGTTTCATATTACAATTGAGTATCACCTCATGCGATTCCAACCAGTCCATATCGATCATGACATCATAAGATCCTAAGATTGTGATGTACATGTTGGCCTTCATGACAAAATCTCCCATGATAAGGCTACAACCCATAACCTTTCCTCCAATCTTCTTCTTGGCTCCATAATCCATTTCCACGAAACTAAACTCATCCTGTTCAACTGCCTTTACCTTAATTATTTTTAGCGATGCACCAAAAATAAAGATGTATGTAGCACCTAGATCTATCAAAATACTAAAGGTCTAGTCAGCAATGGTACCTGACGTCTCAAGCACAGTAGACTGGTGCTATACCTGGCGGTTATTCACCGCTGCATGAATCTAATGGGCCTTGCCCAAATCTACTATTGTGGTGTGCCTGATTTACCTGACTGCTCTAGCCCTCTCAACCGGGCAGTCATGCTAGTAATGTGGCTCTCCACATGTCTAACATCTGGTCTTCAACCCAGTACTCCTAGTCCCTGAAGTAGAAAATGACATCCCACCGGCATGAAATCCTGGTTTGTTCTGTTGAACATGCCTGAACTGTTGCTTCTGTGGACGATGTTGTTGATGGTGCTATGGTCCTTTGTAGGGAGTCCACTACTGAGGTTTCAATCTCCATGGTGTCGTGAATGTGGATCCTCTCTGAGTGCCTCAATACCCTGGTGGATGTCTAGCTAGTGTTTGATGCTGTTGCACACCAGATGTCACCTGTCTTATTGGTCTCACAGTAGTCCTACTCTGACTCCCATCGATTAACTCTTCCTCAGCTATGAGGGCCTTTTAGACAACATCATGCAACGTCCGAGGCATTGAAATCCTCACTTTTGCACGAATGATGAAATTAAGGCCGAATACAAACTTGTTGACCTTAATCGTCTCGGTGTTCAGATGCAGAGCATATCGAAGCATCTCCATGAAATGGGCCTCATACTCAGGCACCATATGACCGCCCTGTTGTAAGGCATTGAACTCATTGAGATGACGCTCAATGAATTCCTCAGACAAATACCTCTCTCGGAACCACTCCTCGAACAATTCCCATGACACGTCTTTGACAACCATGTTCAGTTGTGGTAGGAGCGTCTTCCACCATAGAAGAGTGCTCCCCTTTAGCTAAAATACTTCCATGCAAACCTTCATGTTGGAGGTATAGCTGCGAAGTGAAAATCACATCTCCATATTCTCCAACCATGCCTCGGAGGCTGTGTCATCCATGGCACCAAATAACTTGGGAAACTTGACCTTCTCGAGTTCTCGGTGAATGCTACCAGTATTGACTGGGGTGGGCGGTGGACTCTCAGGGGGTGTCAGTGCCCTGGCCTGATCTCTATCTAGATGGATAATCAGGGCCTCCAACATCCACTGAAAGGACCTCATCAACCCAACAACATCCCCCACAACTATATGTTCCAGTCCGATGACTTGTTCTTCTCATTGGCGGTTATACCCCTCTAGCGTGGATGATACTAGAGGAGTCACACTTCCTCCCCTAGCACCACGCTGTCTCTAACCATGATTACTTGCACAATTACAATTAAAAATAATTAGCGACAAATTATAATCAAGTGTCTATTCAGTGGAAGGAGTAATGATCCCAAGTCGCGGGGTTGAACCTTCTCTAATACCATATGTAACAACACACCGTTACGACCACAAAAGCGACACACAACAAGTGATTTTTTTTTTTTTAATTGTTGCGTTAGGAAGTTAACATCAAACAAAAAGGAAACATCATGAACACATCATTCACATATACTAATGAAACAAAATTAATGCATTAATAATCATTTACAACAATACCGACACATCATCATCATGAACCATGACACGCATATTGAAGTATTAACACGTTAATCATCAACATCCCAACATCATTTCATTCTACAATTAATAACAATGCATAACAATACATATCTTAAACATTCAATGCATCTCATAAGGACCATCATCAGATATCACTAAGAAAACATAAGATAACATAATGCTACTTAAGGATCATATAGATAATCAGAAAATGATATCAGATACTACCCGCCCCAACCTATCCTGCTATAGCAGGTTCCCCCAAACCCAATGGTAGTTTTTCCTTTTTTTTTTTTGTTTGCTTTCATGAACAGACCTAGAGATCCAAAAGGTAGATACATTAAATCTAAAGCATACCTTTCGACCAAGGTTCCTTCCGACCTTTTTGGGGGAAGGAAAGTTCCACTCATAAATTACGCAGACTGATACTGAAAAACATGAGCTAGATCAACCCAAAGAGCTAAAGTAGTCTCTGAAGAGACTAAGACAGGGAGCACTATAGAATAGAAAATTGAAGCATCAGTAATAGTGGGACGGGAGGCAAGACCACTTGATCCTTCTGCAGAACCAAACAATACAACCTTTGTTTTCTTACCACCATAAGGAGATCCTAACTTTGAAGACATCATAGACCCTGAACAAGTGAATACCTTGTTTGGTAGCTCCGCCAATATAATTGTCTCTCAAATTGACACAGAAACTTTGGCACCGATAATCTCAACCGACTTGAGTAGAGTCCCAGACATACAAACAGTAGGAAGACCTTCCCATCAGAGGAATACCTTATTATTTTCAAGAATAAGACCACCTAGGTACTCTCTTTTTGGAAATAAAACCAGTATGGATGATCAAGGGGATTTGTGATATACCAGATATAAAAGTATGCAGAACAGAAATAAAATGCTAGAAATGGCAGAATAACAGTAATATAACCAGAACAATCACCACAATAGCACTGAAATGATATATGAATAACAGCAGAAATAACACTTTGATTCTGAAAGCAATGTTCACGGGCCTCTTTGAGGGGGCAACCTCCAATTGAGCAAAGCTCTATTACAATAATATCCAAGCTAGGGTTCTCATACCCTTGACTCCTATTTATACTAAATATGTCTATCAAAAGAAGCATCTAGAGGAAGATCCTTCTAGAAGCGGAAGCTTCTATTAGGTCTTCTTACATCCGCCTTATTATATTTTATTGAAAGGCCTTATTAATATTGACCTTTATTACATCTGAAAATATTGTTCTACCTATGTGCAGGTTAGGACCCTAACATGTCTACCCCCTTAAAAACAAGCTTGTTCTCAAGGCTTGAGATGTGGAAATTGCTACAGAATGGTAACTGGTTCCCAAGTGGCATTTGCTGGAGTTGTATCTTTCCACTGGACTAGAACTTCCATGATGGTTCTCTGATGTAGGTGACGTTCACGTTGTTCAAAAACTGCTTGTGGTTGTAGCCAAATGGATCGTTCTTCAGCTAACTCAAGAAGGTTGGTTTGAATTTGGCACTTATCTCCAATCACCTTCTTTAAGCATGAAACATGAAAAACATGATGTAGCTTCGAATGACTGGGCAAAGCTAACTGATAGGCTACTTGTCCCACATGCTTGAGAGCTGTATAAGGACCATAAAATCTGGGCGCTAGCTTCTGAAAATGCTCGGCCTTGAGGGAAGTTTTCTTGTAAGGTTTCAGTCGAAGAAACACCTGATCCCCTTCTGAAAATTGACGTTCAAAGCGACCTTGATATGCTTGTTGCTTCATGTGATTCTGTGCAATGACCAAATTCTCTTTGAGGGTACGGAGAATAGCGTCTCAAACTGTAAGTGTGTGATCAACCGCCTAGACCTTAGAGGCACCGGGTAAGTATGAGAGAATTGAAGGTGGATTCTATCCATATATCGCTTCAAAATGAGTCATGCATGTAGTTGTATGGTATGAAGTGTTGTACCACCATTCAACTAGGGGTAACCATTGAGCCCATTGATTTTTCTTTTCAAAGGAAACACACCTCATATATGTTTCCAAACACTTGTTGACAATTCTCGTTTGACCATCAGTCCGGGGATGATAAGTTGTGTTGAGATGCAATTGGGTGCCTTGTAGCTTGAACAGTTCCTGCCAAAAATTGCTTGTGAAAGTTGGGTTGCGATCATAAACAATAGAGTGAGGCATGCCATGAAGCTTGAAGACCCGATCCATGAAAATTTGAGCCACCGTGGATGTTGTAAATGGGTGTTTAAGAGCGAAAAAATGAGCATAATTGGAAAGGCGATCAACAACCACCATGATGACTGATTTATTTCCCAATTTGGGTAAGCTGGTAATAAAATCCATAGAGATATCCTTCCAAATAGCAGATGGAATCGGAAGCGATTGTAGTGTGACCGAAGATTTGACTATTTCTCCCTTGTTGTGTTGACACACATCACATTCGGTGAAAAAATTACAGATGCCCTATTTCATACCATCCCATAAAAAGAACGTTTGACCCTGTCATAGGTTTTGGTGAACCCGGAGTGCCCCGTTGTGTGTAGCATGAAGCTCATAAAGTACCGTGGATATAAGCTTTGATTGTTTACTTAAATACAAACGACCTTTGTATCGAAGCTCATCATGGAGCCAAGAGTACCTTGGGGGAGCTGGAGCATTGGAATGCATTTGTTGGATCATATGCAAACTTTTGGGATATTGTAGCCATTCCTGGCGAACGACTTGGAGCCAATATGGTACAATGAAGGAAAGAGAAAAAAGGGATCCTTCATCTTCATATTTTTGGGAAAGTGCATCCACAACCACATTTTCTTTGCCTTTCTTGTAAATGATCTCATAATCATATCCAAAGAGCTTAGTCACCCATTTTTGTTGCTCCGGGGATGAAATGCATTTTTCCAGAAAATACTTGAGGATTTGATGGTCTGTCGTAATTTGGAAACGTTGCCCCAATAGATAAGGGTTCCATAGATCAATGGCATGCATAATAGCCAACATTTCCTTTTCATATATTGATTTGCCCAGATTTCTTTCAGATAGATTCTTGCTGGTAAAGGCCAAAGGTCGACCTTCTTGCATAAGGACAGTACCAATGACTTTCCCTAAGGCATTACATTCCAACACAAAGGTCTTTTTGAAATCAGGAAGGGCTAAAACTAGAGTGGTTCACATGGCCATCTTCAAGGTTTGAAAAGCTTGAGCAGTGACTAGAGTCCAAGTGAAAGAGTTCTTTTTGGGGAGAGCAGTGAGAGGTGCGGCAATCTTTCCATAATTCTTAACAAACTTGTGATAATACCCTGTTAAGCCCAGAAATCCACGCAAGATTTTGAGAGTTTTTGGGTGAGGCCAGTCTTGGATAGATTCAATCTTTTTCGGATCCACCCTGACGCCATCCTTGCCAACCAGATGACCCAAGTATTCTACTTCTGATGCGCCAAAAGCACATTTAGACCGTTTCAGGAAAAGTTGGTGTTGAGAGAGTAGATGGAGAACTTGATCCACATGAGCAAGACAGTTTGTCTAGGTTTTGCTATAGATGAAGATATCATCAAAGAAAACTAACACAAAATGACAGAGAAAATGACAGAAGACATGATTCATGAGGCTTTGGAAGGTGGAGGGGGCAGTACACAAGCCAAAGGGCATGAACAAAAACTCATAGTGGCCCTCATGAGTTCTAAAGGCAGTATTTGGAATGTCTACCTCTTTCATACGTATCTGGCGGTAGCCCAAACAAAGATCAATTTTAGTAAATAATTGGGTGCCACTCAATTCATCCAAGAGGTCATCAATGACAGGAATGGGAAATTTGTCTTTAATGGTCAGTTTGTTGAGGGCATGGAATTCAGGACACATTTGCCAAGAAACTTCTTTCTTCAGGACCATGACCACAGGAGAAGAGTAGGGGATTGTACTAGGGCAGATAATGCCTACATTAAGTAGTTCCTGAACCATTTTCTCAATTTCATTTTTTTGGGAAAAGGGGTGATGATACAGATGGATATTGGGAGGAAGGCTTCTAGGGACAAGGGGAATGGAATGATCATGAACACCACCGGAAGGAGGGAGTCCTTGGGGAATGGAAAAGACCATTTGATGTTTAGAAAGGATGGCTTGGAGTTCTTGCAGCACCGAGGGTGTCTCTGTTGCTTGTATGGCATGGAGTTGGGCAATAACATCAGAATGACCTTTTTTTAGCAGCTTTTCCATGTGATGGGAGCTAATGATCTCAGGTGAACTAGCGATGATGCCTTCAAATTTATATTGGTGGCCCTCCTAGTTGAATTGCATGGTTAATTCCTTAAAATCCATGAGCATGGGACCCAAAGTCCTTAGCCAGTCTGCACCCAACACAATGTAACAATCGCCCATGTTGATAGCAAACATATGAGAGTTCAAGTGGTAGTCACCAGTTTGGAGACACGCATTTTCACAATGCCCTCCACATTTCATGGAACCACCATTGGCAATCATGATTTGGAAATTGTTGACGGGATGTATGTAGTAATGAGTTTCTTGGGCAATGTGGTGATGAATAAAATTATGGGTGCTTCCACTATCAACTAGAATTATGACCTTCTGACGCTTGATGTAACTGATTAGATTGAGGGTTTGGGGAGTGGAGAAGCTAGTGAGAGCATTGAGGGAAATGACCAGTTCTACTTCGGGAGGGTTTGAGGGAGGGGTTATGTCAGTGGTTTCAGGTGACTCAGACACAAGGGGGGTTTCAACATCCTCTTTCGAAATATCCTCAGAGATGGCCATAAAAAGAATTTGCTCCTTACACTTGTGGCCCAGGAAATATTTTTCCTCACAATTATAACAAAGGCCTTTGAGTTGGCATTCATCCATTTTAGCCCTGGTCAATTTTTGAATCTTTAGTGGAGCGGAGGGAGTAGTGCGATTTACTGGTTTAGGGCGAGGGATAAAGGAGGGTTTTCAGTTTGGAGAAGATACAACCTATTGTGCTTCTTTATCTCTTTTAGTAGCCTCCACCCAACTCTGAGGCCGAGCCATGGGGACATGGGCCCAAATCTCATCCTTGAGGCCACTGATAAAACACTCTTGGAAAAAGGCATCAGACATGCCCTCTTTCTGAAAAGTCAGGCGCTCAAAGGAAGCTATCAAGTCTTCCACTATTCCTGATTATTTAAACTTTTTCAAATGGCCCAAATGGTTGGTGTCAGTGTCAAATTGTTCATAAAGCTCTGCCACAAAGTGTGTCCAAGCAATATACCCTTGACGGGAAGTTTTTCTCCATTGCCACCATTGCCAACATTCTTGATCTAGATGGAGAACACCATACCGAAGTTTGGCCAAGTCATATGTAATGCTGTATAAAGAGAAATAATGTTCCATTTGGGTTACCCAACCAGTGGGGTTCGAGCCATCAAATTTGGTCACATCCACCCGCAGAAGGCATAGGTCACATTGAAAGTGATGGTGTTGAAAGTTATGAGAATGAGAGGAATGTTCACCTTCATTCTTTGGAGGTGAGTTAGAGGAAGGTTCATCTGTTGGGATATGAAGCTTGGTGCAGAGTGACGAAAAGACAGATTCAGGCTGGGTGGTTAGTTCTTGTTTTATTTCCTCCATTGAGGACTGCATGGTTGTATTGATGGCGACAACATTGGCACTAAGGTGTTTCACTTCTTGTTGGGTCTCGGTGAGACTAGACTACAAGGTATTGCAATGAGCTTCCAAGTCTTGTCTACGGGTATGGGCCATGAAGACGAGGGAACCGAAAAGGGGCGGGTGGGGTCAAAACTTTTGCCGAAAAATGATATGTATGAATGTGATAAGGGCGAAGAGATGAATCCAATGGGATAGGTCTCAAATAATGGTGAAAAAATTTCCATACTCTGGTTTGAAGAATATTACAGTGATGAGATGCCTAAATGATTAACCAAGAAGAAATGTGTAGTGATTTGGCAACCCGAACACAGTCTCACGGCAATAGATCTTGTTTGTTTTAATTTGTTTATGTTTTTGTCCCCAAGGGTTAGGTATTCAAGGGTTGTACAGACAAGGGTTTTCCCTATGCTATATCTCTCTAATATACATGTGGGGTCCAACAGTAGTACTCGGCCCAATATCTCAAGGCACTAACTAAGGAGGATAGATTGTACCCTTATTCGTACTACCCGACTACCTAGGTACTAGAGAGTATCTTCCCGAGTGTTGTTCTCGGTGACACTATAGCAATCAGGCGGCCAATCAGTTTATCTAAAGAGGGCTTTAGGAAATCTAGGCCGATCCATACACAGGTGTTGTCTGATGCACTACCACTCAAAGGGGTACCAACAGGGGTTACAAGGGTGGCCAACAGATGTGCGCTTAATAACCACTTTTATTTTCTACGTGTATGAATCCTTCAACTGCGGTTTTATGCACGTAATGACAGATTTCCATGGCTTAAAGACATTGGAATACGTCTCTACCCTGAAAACAAATTACCCACAATTTATGCCAAGGAAAGTGCTCTGATACCACTTGTAATATACCAGATATAAAAGTATGCAGAACATAAATAAAATGCTAGAAATGGCAGAATAACAACAATATAACCAGAACAATCACCACAATATCATTGAAATGATATATGAATAACAACATAAATAAAACTTTGATTCTGAAAGCAATGTTCACGGGCCTCTTCAAGGGGGAAACCTTCAGTTGAGCAGAGATCTATTGCAATAATATCCAATCTAGGGTTCTCATACCCTCAACTCCTATTTATACTAAATATGTCTATCAAAACAAGCATCTAGAGGAAGATCCTTCTAGAAGCGGAAGCTTCTATTAGGTCTTCTTACATCCACCTTATTATATTTTATTGAAAGGCCTTATTAATATTGACCTTTATTACATCCAAATATATTGTTCTACCTATGTGCGGGTTATGACCCTAACAGGATCACAACAATGTAAGACACGGGAAGGAAGAAGAAGTTGGAAACCAAACCAAAACTACCTTCGGGTTTCCAATTTTGGACACCACCCCAAATGTCAATATGAAAAATATTCCCCTCTCAACACTGCCCACCTTTTATGGTAAAAGAAGTGAAGATCCAGATACCATCCTATTTGAGTTCGACATCTTGTGTAGGAGCTACAATTTCTTACAGGATGCCCAGAAACTAAAAATCTTTCCTGCCACCCTCAAGGACTCTACACTAAGATGGTTCATGGGGTTGGGAGAATCCAGTATTAGTTCTTGGGAAGACATGAAAGATATATTTCTTAAGAAGTACCAAGACTACTGCAAGACCAAGGATTCTCGTAATGACATCTTCAAAATCCAACAGTTAGAAGACGATAATCTCGAGGATTATATGGAACGGTTTGCTTATATCTCCCTGAAATCAAAATATCATGACCTTCCAGATGATGCAGTTAGGGCTTTGTTTGTAATATCCCCAAGGATGAGCCCTGTTGTAATCATGTTTATGAATTTTAAATCATGTTTTGTAGGTTGGTGAGCCAAGTATTGATAAGTTGGTAGGATTATGTGTTTATTAGGCCGGAGAGACTAAGTGTTAAAGGCCAGGAGTCTGTTTTTGTAAATGTAATATGCAGAACATTAATAAAATATAAACATCGCTGCGTGAAGACCGACCATGAAGAAACAGTGATTGAGGACTAAGCTTCCACAAGGTTGGGTAAGGTAGGAGGCTAAGTGTGTGGGCCTAGGGGCTAAGCTAGGGGGATTACTTCTAAAGGGGACAATAATATATTATTATTTACTAAAGGCTAAGGTGGTCAATTGACCAAGTGTTGTCCTAAGTTCCAGGGAAAGGAACGTATGCAAAATGGAGTGCA
>JASDQU010028194.1:0-12438 GCA_032191745.1 Picea mariana | reverse complement strand
TGTGATTCTGTGAACCCAGTCTATCTGCCATTGCAGAGCTGAGTCAGTACCTGAGCTGTTTTTGGGTGGTTGTCTGCTGTGAAGCCTGAACATCCCGTAATTTTTTATGCCATGTGTGTTATAACTGTGGGCTTTTGTGGCCATGCAGTTCCTTGGATGAGTGTGTCTTGATGTCACTGCCTGTTCCTTGTTGAGCCTTGTTGTTGTCCTCCTTGTGCGGGAATGGAGTTGAAGAAGCAGGTTGTTAGGCTTGTGTGCAACACTCTCTCTAGGCAAGGGAGGTGGTTGTGGCTGAAGAGGAAGGTTGTCAGGCCTGTGAGAAACTCTCTTAGGTGAGAGGGTTTGATGGGAAGTGGTTTTATCCTAGAGAGAGCCCAACACCAGCTACGAAGCTCTGAGAATTCCGGTCCGAACTGTTGTTGAAGCCCAAGGCAAGGGAGGTTTAGCAGCCAAAGGACTTCCCTCTGTGACAGTGAAGGTGTATACTCCTGGGGTGGGAATGGCATGTGGGGAATGAGAGTCCGTGAGTAGTGGAAATAAGAAGGCTCTTGGAGAGAACCCTTCCAGTTACACTGTGTAATGTTCCTATAACCTCATGCTAGTCTAGGATTCCCTTGCCCTGGCTGGAGCTTATTCCCAGCTCGGGGGTGACCCACTGTTGAGCGTGATGAGCAACGTGGTCTATCTAGGAGATTCATGGAAGGTTTGCATGTAGTTGGTGGTCTTATAATAATAGATAAGTACCACTTTTATTTTCATTTATATTTTGTGTAATGGTACATATGTTTTAATTGATGAGTATTGCCTGTATATGTTGTATATGATGCATGTGTAGGCTTACTGTTATTTCTTCATTATTATGTTATATATATGTAGAATAGTCATTCTATATTTATATGGATGTGTATGTTTTTCCGCAAGTATATCTGTGTGGCATAGCCTAATAATTTAAGGCTGGAGTTGTCGTAGATCAAAATAGAGTAGTACGGTCCAATATGCACACATGATGCACTTGCAGGACACCTTCTTGCTCCACCTGAATCACATTCCAATCAATTACATGATTAGCATCAGATATATATTTCTTAAGAAATGAAACATGAAATACATTATGTACAGTCATGGATGCAGGTAATGCAAGCATATATGCAACTAGCCCAATCCTTTCTAGGATTTCAAATGGCCCACAAAATCTGGTTGCCAACTTGGTGCAATTTCCCAGCTTTAGAGAACTTCTATTGGATTTTACTTTTAGTAAAACATGCTCTTCCACTTTAAATTATCTGTGGATTTTGTTTTTATCAGCATAACTTTTTTGCCTGTCTTGGGAAGATTTCAAATGCTGCTTAATTTTTAGCATATGTTCTTCCATTTCCTTGAGCAAATTTGGCCCAACTACTGCCCTATCAACTAGATTATCCCAACTCACTGGAGTATTGCACTTTCTGCCATAAAGTGCTTCAAATGGGCTCATCTTCAACGATGCTTGATACCCATTGTTGTAGGCGAATTCTACCAAGTGTAGGTAGTCTTCCCATTTAGATGGTTTGTCCATCACATACATCCTTAGTATGTATTCTATCACTTGATTCACCCTCTCTGTCTACCCATCAGAATCAGGATGATAAGTTGTAATGAAGTTCAGATTCGTTCCAAACCCCTTGAATAACACTTTCCATAAATTTGAGGTAAATTTCGGGTTTCTGTCAGACACAATTGTCTTGGGAATTTTGTGCAATCGTGCCACTTCCTTCATAAAAATATCAGCAACATCTATTGCCTTGTGAGTATTCTTTAATGGAATGAAATGGGAAACTTTCATAAGCTTGTCCACTACCACCATGATTGAATCATGTTTCTTGCTGGTTCTGGGAAATACCGCGATGAAATCCATTGTCACCACTTCCCACTTCCACTTAGGAATGGGTAAAGGTTGCAACAATCCTGCTAGGTGTCTGTGCTCAGCTTTAACCTTCTAGCACTCCATACATATTGCGATGTATTCAACAATCTCTTTCTTCATGCCTGGCTGAAAGTAATGGCTCTTGACTGCTGCCACAGTTTTCTGATATCTAGGGTGCCCTGCATAAGGCACATTATGCATTTCATGAAAAATCAAAAATTTCAAATCCTGGACATTAGGTACATAAATTATGTTCTTGTACAGAAGTATTCCATCAGTTTCCAATTTATAAATCTCCACTTTCTGTGGCATCTTACCCTACCATAGCTTTTCTACCAAATCCCTGTACTACAAATCTGTATTTGCAACCTCCAAAATTATTCTTTTAATATCACTTCAGTACATGATAATGGTTGTAACATGTAATTCATGCAGTGCATCAGCCACTTTATTTTCCTTCCCTTTGATATGCTTGATATCAAAATCGTATTCACATAAAAACTCCAACCACCTACTATGTCTAGCGTTCAAGGTTGGATGATCAAACAAATATTTTAGACCATTGTGGTCTGTTCTCAGTTCGAACCTCCTTCCCATGAGGTATTGTCTCCATTTATTTAGAGCGTGTACTATGGCTACCAACTCCAAATCATGAGTTGCATAGTTCCTTTCGTTCTCTTTCAAATTTCTAGATTCATAACAGATTACGAATCCATTCTGACCGAGGACTCCTCCCAGTCCTTCTTTGCATGCATCTGTGAACACCATGAAATATTCATTTGGATATGCGATCCTCAGGATTGGAGCACTGGTTAATAGTTGCTTCAATTGTTGGAAGCTTCTCTCACAATCCTCTTTCCACTGAAACTTCTTCTCCTTCCTTTGCAAGGAAGTGATAGGGTGAGCTAGAAGGTGTCCTGCAAGTGTATCATGTGCGCATATTGGACCGGAAAAGAAAATAGCTCCAGAATCGAACCATAGGGCTTGTAAAGGTCTAGTGGACCTGGTATGGTCCTGAGGACATGACATGGGAGCATCAGAATGTTATGCAGGAAGAATATCCGTATCTTTTTTAATATTTTGAAAATCTTGCTGATGTTCTGTGAAAGTTTCACTGAGGACAATGCAAAAATAAGGGGAGGGGATTGTAATATCCCCAAGGACGAGCCCTGTTGTAATCATGTTTATGAATTGTGAATCATGTTTTGTAGGCTGGTGAGCCGAGTATTGATAAGATAGTAGGCTTATGTGTTTATTAGGCCGGAAAGCCTAGGTGTTGAAGGCCAGGAGCCTGTTTTTGTAAATTTATTATGCAAAACATTAATAATTTATAAACATCATTGCGTGTCGACCGACCACGAAGAGAGAGTGATGGGGGACTAAGCTTCCATAGATTGGGTAGGGAGAGAGGGTTGAAAGGTTTGAATAGGGGCTACGCTTGAAGGAATAAGTCCTTGAATAATAATTTATTATTATTCCAAAGCTATGTGAAAAACATGTTATTTTTATCCTAAGTCCTGGGTGGGGCAACACATGCAGCTCCAACGTGTGCAAAAAGGGAACACGTACTTGATGGAGTGCATGCATATTCATGGGGGACATGTGTCAGCCTAGGCAAATGCAATTTAACCAAAGAATTGAGCCAGGATGGGGGGTCGTCCTCCATTCTGTTGTTGGTTGTCTGAACCATTGAGTGTGTTTGTTCTTCTAGTTTCCTGATCTACTATCTAAACTGTGTTACCTCTGCGTCTGATCACTGGATACCTCATGCAGCTCTGAAACCTGAAACTATGAGACCTCTGTGATCGACTCGTGTATTCTCGTGAATTCTGTCTGGTCTCTGCGTTTGACCTCCATCATCGACCTCTGCTTAATTTCTTGTCACGCACCTATGAAGCCAAACCGCGTCTTTTGTGAAACCTGAGCAATTGCCTATGTCATGAGTGTTATAACCGTGGGTTGTTGTGGCCACGCAGTCCCTTGGCTAAGTGTGATTGTCTATCATCATTCGTTCCTTACTGAGCCTTGTTTTCCTCCTTGTGCTGGAACGGAGCTGAAGAAGCAGGTTGTTAGGCCTGTGAGTGACTCTCTCCAGGTGAGAGAGTGCGCGGAGGAAGTGAGAAATCCTGGAAGGGGTCCTGTAGCTACCACAGAGCTCGGAGAATTCTAGTCTGGCCTGTTGCTGAAGCCCAAGGCAAGGGAGGTTTAGCAACTGAAGGACTATCTTGGTGATAGTGAAGGTGTATACTCTTGGGGTGGGACAGGCATGTGGGGAATGAGATTCTGTGATCAGTGGGCATAAGTGGCTCCTTGGAGAGAATCCTTCCTCATAAACTATGTGTCTTCCGTTGACCTTGCCTAGCCTAGGATTCCCTTGCCCGGTTTAGCTTAGTTCCATCTCGGGGGTGACCTATTGTTGAGAGTGATGAGCAACTCGGTCTAAGACTAGGAGGTTCATGGAAGGTCTGCATGCAGTTGGTGGTGTATTACAGTTTCAAAGATAAGTATCATTATGTGTTTTAATTCTGTACTTAATTAAAATGCATGTTCTGCGATACTTGTAATATTATCATGTATTCCGTTGTAAGTTTGAATTGCTTTTAATTTTGTTTAAGTCTGTATGACAGCAGTAAATCCATGTCAAATGTCTTAATTTGATTTAATGCTTATTCTTTATAAATAATGTATGTTATATATTTAAGTATGAGAATGCTTCCATGTAGTAGCGTTGCCTGGAAAGTGGGTTGATGATCGGGGATGTTACATTGTTCCTTAAGGGAATTTCAGAGGAATACCTAGATATACTTAACCTGATGGCATCAGGTGACATCTCTCATAAACCATTTGCCGAAATCTATGAAATGTGTAAGAATTACTCGAGGAGTAAAGCTAAAACATGAAACAATGTTCGAGACCCTTATAATAGAAACTTAAAACCAGTTAGTTCAGGTGGTATCACAAGAGAAGAGATAGGGAACCTTTTAGAAAACTTCAAGACAAATATCTTAAGCACAATAGGTTCCCAGTTGGACACCCTAAAAATTAAAAAGAAACAGGAAGAGGAAAATGCAACAATGAGCATATATTGCCCAAGATGCAGGAGGAAGCACTCCTCAAGGGAATGCCCATTGGATAAAATTTCAATTTGTGGATTTTGCATGGAGGACCACTCAATTGAAAAATGCCCATCATTTCCCGGTTTGTTAGCCATATATAGGAGTGTGGATCCTAGGGAGTCCTCTTATGCACCTAGGAGGCCATGGCAGCCTAGGAACCAGCCCACATACCCAGTCCACAACCTCAAGTTCCACCCTATTATCAACAATCACAACTGTGGAACTCACCAAGTTGAAAAAACTGGCCTACATAGTACCAACATCCTTGGCTTCAAGGATGGAGAGGAGGGAATAACCAAGGGAAACCTCAAGCTCCACCTGTCTCTATGCCCAACCATCCTTATCCTCAGTTTCCACCAAACATTCTGCAGCTTCTGCCAGGTTTTGTTCCACCACCTTTACCTCCTATTCCACAACAATATCAGAATGCAAGCTCCCCGAGACCGACATTGTTACCGACACAACCGATTCCCAATACCAATAATAAGCCCACTCAACCTCTTCACAATGTTGAGATGCATGCCTTCCTGACATATGTTATTTCTCTTGATCCATTGCAGGAGATTCAAATAAGTTTAGGAAAAGTTATGGACAGGCAAAGACCTTCAGTAGTCATCCAGGAAGAAGAACAAGAGGAAACCCTCAAACAACCCACGGATATTCCAATCTATAGTAAGGTAGTCAAAGAATTGTGTATTAAGAAGCTAGGTAGGAAGCAAAAGGATCCTCCAACAGTAAATTTGATAGGAGCTTCTGACAAATTGGATTGGGTTGTTGTGTTGGGCGTTTATTGGCTCGCTTAGTTTCTAGAAGCCACCGACGGTTAAGATGCATTAAATGTGATTTACTGTTTTTAGAGGAGGTCGACCCTTCCAGTGGTTGAACTCTCATCTTGTAACCTCTATAAATACCACAACAGTGGTCAGACATATAGTAGAAGGATAGTTAAGCTTGGTTTTTCCATTTCAAGACATTTTTCTCTAAAACTATGTAAGACTGTGTTTTTAATTTTAAATGTTGAAATCGTGTTGCTTGAGTTCGTGATTCATCGTTGAGGAGTAGCCACGACCTGTTGGGGGGCCCACTAGTGTTCTAGGTGAATATTTAGTCAATTATCTTGTGAATTCACGTAGTGTAGTTGTCATTTCTTTTATTTCCTATACATGAGTTTTTATTATCTTTACTTACTCTATAATTACTATTCATAGTTTAATTACTTCAATTCGGTTTTGCAGGGTACTTATGAAGGCTAGTGTTAATAAGAAATGACTTTTTAATTTATAGGAAATAGCTTGCAAGATTAGATACTAACCCTTGTGTGTAATTAGATGATAGTTAGAATTTATATATGTTGAAATAGAATTTAAAACAGAGTTAAAACAAAGTATTTAGTTAATGGTTTCTTTGGCAAGGTTTCAATGGATGATTAGTTGTTAGTTTTGAATTTAGTTTTCAATTTGCTTATCTAGTTTGCTCAGTTAGTTCTTAGTTTTTTTATCTTGTTATATGTTGAAACATAAATAGGATTTGATCTATGTTTTATGAGTATTTCCCCTTTGCAATTTAAATTGTTAAAATAAGATTAACTTAATTTACTTTATGCAATTTCCATTCTAGATCTAGGTTGCAATTTTAATTCAAAGTTTGATTATTGAGTTTACTTTTTAGTTATGAATCTCTAGTAGTATGAATTTGCTTATATTAGTATAGAATGAAATTGAATTAAATAGAGTAGTGTTTTCATATTGTTGATGACTAGTGCATAAATTGAAGAGTCACATGGATTTGCAGGGTAGTTGATGTTGCTTCTATAATGGCCAAGTTCTCATTAGATTGTCTAATTCATACCTTTCACTTTTCTATAGAATTCAATATTGAGTTTATCCCTCTTGAGTTATCATTAATTTTTAAGTGCTATCGTGATATCATAAGACACCAGAGACATAACCATCAACATTATATTTGAGTTTTCATGCTTTTATAGATTAGAGGATAGTTTCCTTGCTTTTGTAGATTAGAGAATGGTCTTCTTGCTTTGGTAGATTAAAGAATAGTTTTGTTATCGTAGATTAACGAGTAGTTGTTGATTACTTTTATTGTCATGGTGCTTTGAATTTAGTAGATTAAGATTTCCTTTCATAAATTAGAAGTAATTGTGAAGTTTAACATAAGAATAGAGTTCACTTGCTTATTAGTTTGATTAGTTGCTTATTGAGTAATTTTGATTAGTTTACTTGTTGTAGAAGTTACCATAGGTTAGTTAGTCGATTTCTTGCTTATTTACTTGCTTTAATAAGGTAGTTGCCTTCCTATTTACTTGCTTTAATAGGATAGTTGCTTGCTTGTTCATTTGCTTAATTGTTGTTGCTTATTGAATTTGAATAGGTTAATAGGTTATTGTTATTGCTCATTAGATAGATTAAGTAGATAGTTCACTTTTGCTTATTGTAATGATTAAGTTAACTTTCTTAAAGTAGGGTTTTCATTTGTTTTCTTAGAACAATCCATCGATCCATTGTTCAAAAGTTACTTAGGGTAAATAATTTAAGTTCCTTAATAGGGTTTGATCATTAATAGTCTTTGCTTAAATAGATTATCCCTTAAATAGCCCATTTCCTTAGATAGACTATACTACCTCTAGCCTTTCTGACTTGGCACATATAGTGCTACAAATCTAAGTTTACTTACCCTAGGTTGACAATTTAATTGAGGGTTTTTAGTGCATATAGAACACTCATCAACAAGCACATTAGTAAAATAAGGCGTAGACACTTACGCTTCAACTTAGTCCATGGATCAAGAAATCCTAACACCTATTCATCATCATGATCCAAGGCACATGATAAACAAATTATAAACCATTATACATGACATAAAATCCATAAGCGCAAGAAGACTAAGGTCTAAACCAAAATCCAAATGCGCAAGTCATCTAACATCTAAAATTGATCTGTATTTTATGAGCAGAACAAAATGACTACAGATTATTAATAGATTCTTAACACAGAATAACAGAGATACAGTAAAATTGGTTTTCTATTCAATAAGGAAATAAGATGAAACTGTAAAATGCAGCGGAAAACAAGCATGCTAGAATGGTGCTGGCTTATCTCTGAGAAGAGATGTGACGACTGACCTCATTCGCAAGATGACTACAATGAGGCTCTGAAGGTATTTTTACAATAAAAATGAATGTCAAACCCCTAGACATCCAAAAACCTAACCCTGGGAGATGAAGCACCAAAAGTCATGTGGGCCCCGTTTGGGTAAGTCAGTACATCAACTTCCTGAGGTCGTAACTTTTGCCTATGATCTTCGTTTTAGGCATATGATAGCCCATTGGAAAGATCTATCCGAGGACTACAACTGTTGCACAAAATCACATGTTGTAATTTTGCGACCGCAACATACCCAAAAAAACATCGTTTAGGGCCTCAAAACGACTCCGGAAGTTCAGGACCTGAAAAATTGCTAAAAATAATAAATTACCAAAATTGTCAGAAAGCTGTTTTGGGCCAGCTGGAAAAGGTGGGTGGCCACTGATATCCACCTGGATAAAAAACTATCATTTATAACGTAACATCCATTGTGCAAAAATTCTGAAACTAAAACCATCATCATTACATAAATCCAATTGCGCAAGAAATATAACATCTATAACCTTCATTTATGACATAGCATCCATTGCGCAAGAAATCTAACATCATACACTACAATCTAGGCACAAGTAATATATCCACATTAAATCTCAAGGCGTAAGAGAATCATTAGTTTTATTCCAAGGCATAATGGGAAACAAAGTCAAACCCAATCACTATCACTTGATTAGCATTATTAATGGCATGCAAATTATACTAAGTAATCAATTAATCACCAAACTTAAATTATACATCCCCTTAAATTGAGACGCAAGAGATTATACACTTTATTAATCAATTAAAACCAAAAGGGATACATAACCATGAATCCAACAATTCTCAATTCATTTTTCCAATTGTAATGATGCTTTCAATATTGCACACATAAAGATCTATATTAAAATTTAAATAGATGGACATATAGAGATTGTTAAGAATCTAAACTCAAGGGTTTTCTTTTTTAAGCATTCTATTTATTCTTTCCTCGGCAGTGGTCTAAATTATAAATTAGGAGAGGTGTCTTAATTCTACAAAAATTCATTTAAACACATAAAATCGTAAATCAATAAAGGTGATTTTATTTCTACTAAAATTTTGGTCACCTCACTCATTTAAATAAATAGAACTATAAATTCATGAAGGTGTTTTATTTCTATCAAAATTCCTTATCGCCTAACTCATTTTAAAGATAATAAAAGTAAACTTGTTGAAGGGAAACACCAATCAATACTTTTAATAATACAAAATTAATCATTACTGTAACATGAGTTAGACAGATGAAGCGAAGGCACCAGTCAAATAACAATGGAAACAACAAAAAGAGAAAAAAAACTTAAACCCCCGTAATAACATTAAGAAGCATTTTCCTTTTCAAAGGACTCTTAACTAAGGCACTGGAAGAGGGGCAGAGGCACTGTTAACTATTAATTACCACGATCTGGGTGAGCAGTCTCTAGGTAGATCGATCCATTGAGGGCGCTGGAAAACGTAGACAATGAAAACCAATCACATTGGGCAATGGCGCGGCCTCTGCTTGACAAAATCATCATGAATTTCGCTGGAAAAGCATGGAGGACCAGGGTGAAAGCACAGGATTTCTTTACCCACGGATGGGGTGCGAAATTCTGAGCGTAGAAGTAATAAGTTGAGTGGGTAAAAATGCAGGGAAGACCGAGGGCTGGGTATCTAGAGAAAAACACAGAGAAGATAAAAATGGGAAGTCGCAGAGAAGGACTCCCCTCCAGAAACGCAGGGATGAGGAAGAAACGTCAGGGGTTTCCAAGAGTCTCTGCAATGGAAACCACTCCACAAAATCGCAGGGTAGTAACAAAAAATTAAAATACATCCCATATCATACAAAATGATGACATGTCTCCTCTACCTCACATGCATAGAGATTTCACAGTTTTGTTGGGTGAGAGCAGTTTTAAACAACAAGTCTCCTCTCTCCCACTCGCAGGCTATCACATTTTTGTTGTGTAAAAAGAGAACAACTCCAGGCCTCTCCTCTCTCACGCGTTGGCTATCACATTTTTTTTGCTGTGTAAAAAAAATCAACAAGACGTCAGGCCTCTCCTCAAAAACAAATTGGTGGACCTGATCTACAAGTTTCCAAACCAAGCATCAAGTCCACAAGTCACATCACAAGCCAACACCAAACAACACAAGCATAGCGCTCTTGACACCAAAATCACAAGCCCAACACTCGAGTTTATCCCCAGGCCATGAACAAGGGAGGAGCCCACAAGGAAGACCAATCGTGCACACAAAAATAAACAAAAATGTTGAGACTCTCTCTCACGCAAGGCAACACAATCCCTTTTTTGTGTTGTGTAAGATCAAGGAAAAACAAAAACGCCGAGACAAAATTGCGGAGATAAGAAAAAACGTTGTGGAGAAAAATGCATCTAAGTCACAAGCTAATTACTGGGTGAAAATAATAAGGCGTAAATATATATAAAAGAATCCAGAGCGAAAAGATAGAAATTGAGCTTTACAAGCTTGAGCGAATAATAGGTAAAACACTCAAGCACAGAGAGTAAGCAGGACGCAACGATATTGAAGGGAAAAACACTAGCTTTTAAATTAAACCACGTGCCTCTTCATTATCGGATCAACAGAACAACTCCACACACATCCAGCTTCAAGGAACCATTACAATTTTCATTAACGTATAAATTCACATACAATTTTTAAACTACTTTCAATGAAAATTTAACAGATGTACCGTAACCGAAGGTGCAAAATTTGAAGTTGTGGTCCCGTGCTTGTGCTCTGTCCAGCTCCTGTTTGCTAATCGCTGAGACTTCACCAGTACCTCCCAACCAACACTAGGGGTACTCTTCTTCCCCTTGAGCCCTTCAAATCGAAAAGGGGCCACGCACACAACCAGAGAAATCTAGCTCCCAACTCGCCTCGCAAGGTTGAGCTACCACTCTCTATTCAAGCTGGGTATCCCAACTCCCATAAGAAAAATCCGACAACATAACCTTATGCATACCAGTTGTGATCCCTTCCTCATCTCCCCCATTACTTTTATATATTTCTTCTTAGTGACACTTCCCATTTGCATTTTAAATTTGTTTTATTAAAAATTAATTAGGAAAAACTCTACCCCGTACACTTGTCACCCGATCCCTTAGTTGCACCATAAATTCATTTATTTAATTAAATTAATTTTCCAATTTCCCTCACCCACCTAAAAGCATTCCTAAAAATGCTCATTGGTGTCCCTTTATTCCTTCAAATTCCTTTAATCATTGACGCCTTTCTTAAATCTTAGTTGAGTTCTAATTAGGAAAGTTCTCTAGACTAGATTCTTTTCTATGTTCCACATTCCTTTTGCATTTAATTTCCCTTTTCTGTCTAAGTTCAAAATTAACATGTCTTTGCACATATTAGTAATTAATTTTTAGATAATTTGTTTCTCCTTTGAATTCTAAATTTGATTTTTCTTCATTCCCCCTTTATTAATTGCTCAATTAATTTTTAGTCCTCATATCCTAACTTATACCTAAGCTTTAATTTCAACTAGGCTTAGCAATTTTTAAGGTAAATTTTTTATAATTAATAAGCTTTACTCATACAACATTTATATTAAGGCTAACCATGTCAAAATAAAATATTTTTTTCTAGGCACCTATGTTCATTGACTCACCAGTGTTAAAAATCGCGATGTGCCCTTAAGGAAGCACTATGTGCTCCAAGGGTGTCAATCGCTTTTATTCATGTTTCATTTATGCGACATGCCCTTCAAGATGCACTATGTACTCCAAGGGTGCCACTCACTTTTTGACTGATTTTGGTAGACTTCCAACCCTTGGAGTCAATATTTCATCAGACGAATTTATGGGAGACTAAAGGCCTCTAAGGAATAAGGACCATGCCTTATTGCATGCCCCTTAGAATCTTTGTGAGAGACTGTCTTAGTCTTTCCTCACAACATTGTGGATATCTCGAACTAGGTAATCATTAACCTACAGTTCAAGCCACGATACGAGTGCTAGTAGGTTGTGGAAAGGATGTTGCCACACCTCTCCCTCAATATCTCTAGTTGTCGTGCATGACCCCTTTATTCAAAATGTGAGTCTGATTAGCAAGCAATCGCCAGCCTGCATCCATTGATGAAACATTTCAACAATCCATAAACAATATCATAATATGCCCAGTCATATGTCACATATGCAATAACAAAAATAATCAAACCATATACAGTTCACTCCCTGACTCAATCTGGAGTCCAAGGAGGTCCATTGATGCCATTAACATCCCAGTCAATAGC
>JASDQU010028193.1:2842-29246 GCA_032191745.1 Picea mariana | reverse complement strand
TTTATGAGGGAAATGTATTGCGGCTATGGATGATGGTGAATATTGTATTCTGAGAGAGGAGACTGTGAGAGAAAGAAGAGGAAGTTACAACAGGTTTTGTTGTAGGTTGTATCCCTTCATTTGCTGGATAATAATACAGGAAGGACTTGGCAATTTCTCTGGTGGACGTAGCCCACACTGGGTGAACCATGTAAATCCATGTCTCTCTTGTATTGTGTGTCTTCTGTGTTTTGTTTCTGCATTTGTTTTATTTTATTGCTCCGCGGTCCTGTTTTTATAACAGTGTGGTCTACGGGTTCCCAACAACCCATGTCGCCAACCTATGGACATCATGTTGATGAAGACCCCTCAACCAATGATCATACAGTTAGGGGGAAAGAGGGTAAGGTCAATATTTCTTGTTGGTTATGCAAGGAAATGCACCGCACTTACCTTTTCTCTTGTATGGATGCATCATTGAAATTGTTGGAAGACATCTTTGTTTCCCAACAAAAACCTCCAATCGCTTCCCATGAATCCCCTTCTGACTAACCATTGGTTGATGAAGTGGTTGATCCTATTCCATCCTCGGTTGATCCCACTCTTCCCTTGGAGAGTGAAGTTGATATTACTCAGGTTCTTCTTGTCACTATAGATTCCTCCAGAAAAAGGGCCATTTCACCCATTTCAACGAAACCCCCTCCAAGTATTGAGCTCATTTCCTTTGATTGGAATAGATTGACGGATCCTCATCTTCCTTCTTACTTACCTTTTCAAATCATTGTGTAAACTTTCAATAAGAACATATAGCGTACTATTATAGACAAAGGTGCTCTTGTCATGATTTTATACTCAACTTCTTGGCAAGTTAATGGGTCCCCTCGGCTTGTGTCGGTCACCCATCATCTAATGGTGTTTAATAGAAGAACCAATGAAACTTTAGAGATCCTTCCTCAACATCCCATTACCTTAGGAGGGAAATTTGTTTGTATTGATGTTATGGTAGTTCAAGGTCCCTTGGATTTTAATTTTCTCCTTGGGAAGGACTATGTTTATTCTATGAAAGTTGTTGTGTCCACACTCTTTCAAGTTATTCATTTCCCTCATGATGGAAACATTGTGACTCTTGACCAACTTTCATTTGTTAGTCTTGATCATTCATTTACTACTGACCATTCAACCTCCCTGAATGTTCCTTATATGCAAGCGACATCCCCCTACCACAAGTTCATTATGTGGCATCATGTCCCATGCATTCAATTGCTAATAGGAAGGATATTGTCGTTATATGCTCATATTCTTTGGATTTAGTTCTGACAGTTGACATCGTAAGTCCCTCACTGGGGACATTGGAGTCTATTCTCACCCCTATTGATCAAAGTGAGTCTCTTGACATGTATTCCTTCTAGAGTGTTATTCTTTCGTCTGATGAATAACTCTTGAAATCCATGGTCAAGGTTAATGAACATAGTTCCCTTTCTATGTCAAGCTCATTAAAAAATGAAACAGATACCCACAAGCATAGTTATTTTCAGGTGTCAAGCTCATTAAAAAATGAAACAGATGAGCATAGTTCATTTTTTGTGTCAAGATCGTTAAATAATGAAATAGATATCCATGAGCATAGTTCACTTTCTATGTCGAGCTCATTAAAAAATGAAACAAAATCCCCTCTACTTGATCTTTCACTAGATCTAGTACTTGAACCTTCATTTCCTCTGTCTGTGTCAGATGATCCTCTTTCTTCCTTCCTCTCTAGTGAACCTATTAGTATCCAGGAGACTGATCGGGTGAAAAAGAAGAGTCAGTGGATGAAATGAAACTTGGGGGGCATGTATTCAGCCTCTATACATCATGTTGGAGTTAAGCCTCTAGCTTCTATCGATCATGCTAGGGGAAATGTACCAACCTCTGCACATCATGTTGGGAAGAAAACCCACTAATGGGTATCACCCAAGCACAATTTAATTCTATGTTTCAAGCTCGCATAAAAATGAAACTAATCCCAATCATAGTTTTTATTTGTTTCAAGATTGTGTAAAAATGAAACCTACCCCAAGCATAGTTTTTCTCTATTTCAAGCTTGTGTAAAAATGAAACCAATCCCATGCATAGTTTTTCTTTGTTTCAAGCTTGTGTAAAAATGAAGCCAACCTCGAGCATAGTTTCATTCTTTGTTTCAAGCTCGTGTAAAAATGAAACAAATAACCATGATATTAGTCTTTGTTCTTTCTCATGCTCTTAAATACATGAGAATAAGTTACCAATTATACTTTGATCACTTTTTTGGGCTCGTAAAAACTACACAAAAAGGAACTCTTTGGAGTCTCCTTTAAGCTCTTTTCAGACTCTCTAAACATGAAAATATTGTCGAGTGAGTTTGTTTCCTTTCACACTCATTAAATGGATTTGAAAGGATGTATATTCATTGTAAGTTTAACCCTTTTTTGGATAGGATGGACTAATTACGAAAAGTGAATACTCTAGTCAACATTGGCTAGAAGATTGTTGTTTTCAGATTTCTGTGGTGAGTAGTTTCGAGATTAATTGCCAGATAATCCACAGTTGGTGTCATTTTTGTCATCGACGTTTCGAATCCGGATTTGAAACGTCGATGACAAAAATGACACCAACTGTGGATTATCCGACAATTAATCTCGAAATTGGCTAGAAGAGTTCTACCTTGTAATTTTTTTTGTTTTTCGGGCTTGAGAAACTAAATTCATGAAAAATAACACCCTAGGATTCTACCTTGTATTTTCAAACTCTCTAAATATGAAATGAAATAATGAGCACTATTCTCTGCCCCGAGCTCACATATAAATCCACAGGTGAGAACATCGAGCATACTTTTATTTTCTTTCACGCTCATTAAACATGAAAAAAGGAAAAAGAGTGGGGGGGGTTTCCATCTAGTCATATTCACAAATGGAAACAGTCTATTGAGTCTCCCTTGAACAATGCACCTGTTCTGCGTGTCTATCCAAAAATTTGGTTATTCATTTCCTCTGAGTCATTACCATATCCATGAGTTCTTGAACTCCATCGACTGGTTATTCTTCCAGTCATCCATGGTGAGTGTTTTGGTCATTAACGAGTCAATTCTTCCAAGTCAAGTAATTTTTCATGTTTTTGTTTTCAAGTGAGGTTAGCCCATATCAGCTAATTTCAGTCCTTTAGCCCATTCATCTTGGCCATCTTTGAGCCAGTTGTGTTCTACACTTATGCTCTTCACACCATATACCTTTATATGTTTTTGTCGATTTATGGGGGATACATTAAGGTCATCCTTCGATGGATTTGATCTTGTCGACTCAAGATCATTATTCAGGTTTTAAATATAGAAACCAGTCGGTACCCTGGGATTCACAGACATCAGTGGCATGTTTCCTTGAATTTCAGCAGTGGGTTTACATCATTGGATCATGTTCAATGAATCTACGAGTGTTCGACTTCAACTCATCTATTCACACTCGTTAGATTGTACTAGGTATTTTTGGGTTCATATTAATCATCGATGGATTCCCTCGCGTTTGTTAACGATCTACATCAATGATCGGTAATCAGACGGTTTCTACCATGCTCGACATCAACTCATTGATTCCCATGTTTTAGATTCATACCATTGGGATTTGGGATAAAGAACTTGGGTTGGGACCATTCATTCCTTGATCACATTCCCCCCCAAGTTGTGATGGAGTTATTTATGAGTACTTCAGAGATCACTCAAGCATTGAGTGCTCTCACTGATTTTTATACTGTGACATAGATCCACATTTGTACTTGGTCGTGGCTATGCTCTCACTTGTGACATGGATCCATAGTGTATTCTTCCATGGCCATGATCTAGTTACTTGCGTCATGCGTGAATCCATAGTGTATTATTTGATGAATATGCTTAGTTATTATTATCGAGCATGGGCATGCCCGCCTCAGGGATGTTTTTATTATGCAGGATCGATGATGGTTTCTTTCTAGTTTCTTTCGTTCAAAGATATATGATTTTATTTGTAAAGTATTTGAGCCATCAAACACCTCTTTTGAACTAACACTTTAGGGGGAATATATTATATAGTTATTTTCTACCTGATCACTTGATGGGAATAATCTAGGGGTCGGTAATCTAAACCACTGAATCATACCACTTTTCCCTGAGATTACAATACTTTTATGCATGGTCGTTGGTTTACCATTTACATCCTGTGACTAGGATGTGTTGGTCATTACCTATCCTTCTGCAAGGAGAAATCGGTCGCTCCCTGTAAGAATGCAGGGCGAGACCAAGTCTATTACTCCCTTTTTAGGATTGGTTTTGTGAGATGAGATTCAAACACGAATTCTTCATGGTTCGACCTTGAGAAGATTTTCATCTTGGGCATGGAGATATTACCCAAATTTTTCTTTGATATTATCTCTACTATCATATAAATAATGGGGGTCTCTCATGGAAAAAAGGGGGATAAAGAAGAAATAAAATTTATTGTGTCTCTAAGTGTGCATATCTAAGCTGGTAAGAGTGAAGGGAATCTTTGTTGAAGCTAGCAGCTAAGGATAATGCAGGGACAATCATCGGATCACTGGGTAAGCCTTCCATTCCATCAACTTGTATATCATGTTCATGTATGAATTAGATCTAGGAAAATATGTCGTTTACATATCTATTTTGTCTTATGTCTAGGAGGAACCTAAGGTAGTTACCTCCTACAGGGTTCATTTACTTACAAACATTGATTTCTACCTCTATCACTGAAACAAATCTAGTTGCATGGAATGGTCCCTTTTCAGAAGATGTGTTGTGTTATGTACCAAAGAATGAATACAAAAATATCAAAATAGATTCATAGAGAAATATAGAAGAAACCACACTTTATCATAAGAAAATCCTTGAGGTAGGGAAACACCATACAATGGATCGTATTATAGAATGGATCCTCTCATGTTCACTTTCCTCTTCGAGGGGGCATCCTCCTATTGAGATACCACTCCAAATAAAATACTTCTCTTCACATCCCATTACATTGCTTGAACCCTTTATATAGTGCTACAAACCACCTAAGAACATTCTAGATGAGGAACCTTCTAGAAGTAGAACCTTTTAGTAAGTCCTCTTACATTTATTATATCTAACTACCATAGTGGGCCTTATTTAATAATATAGTGGACCTAGTCCACCTTACATTGAATGGCCTCCTCTANAAAGCGTTTTCCTCAACCCTTGTTATGAGGGTGTACAAAAATATACCAGGGTCCCATGGATAAGTGTGGACCATAGTGTTGAAGGAGACTGGAGAATCAATCTCCCATGTGTTATCACATGAAGTTGTCATGGGTCAATTTTCCTCTTAAGTTTTAATTTTTTATCCTTTAGTCCTTTTAGTTTTTCTCCATATGGTTTTCTTAGGTTAGCTCAAATAAATCGAAGGATGGAGCTTGGTTCACATTTTTGACCCACACCTATGGTTTATACCCTTGGTTCATTTCCTATGGTTTATACCCTTGACTCATCACATTATTTGACAGCTATCACTACCATCCCCATGACACCACAATCCTGAAAGGTCACTACCTACATTCATATGCTTGAACCTCTCCACTCTGTCCCTTTACCCATTAGGGAGTCAAATCAAATCTTTTCAAGTAAGCTTCCAACTCACTAATAGTTTTTCGTAGCGCATATTTTGTACACCCTCCCTCTTTATTATCATTTGGAATTATGAATTTGATGTCATTCCATTTCATTGTTTTAATTTTTTTTTTCAAAGGGAATAATCGTGATTTGGTCATTAAATATGTCTAACTATTTACCAAAGTTTGAAATCCTACTCCTAGCTCAGCACTGCAGAAACTACTAGTCTAGAAAGCGATGCGGATTATGCTACATACCAACTGAATAAGGTGAATTGAAGACTGAGATGGTTGCGAGCAACTTCATTCTTTATGAATATCATCAATAATCAAACTACGGTGTCCAAGTATTGTTTGAGCCATCTGAGCTCTGTTGAAGATCATCTAAGGTTATGTTTAAACTTTTCATAGCACCTAGCGTTGCAAACTGTGGTTTCTTCCACATACCAACCCCTTTACCTCTGTTGTCACATATTTCTTATACATATACATATTGTCAACCTCCTCCACTGAAATTGAATCAATTTGCTACCAAAGCTATTGTGTATATTTATCTCTTGGCTCTTGTTGTCTATGCTACGCTACAAAAACTGCTATGAAATTGCGATACAGATCCTCTGTTCCAGCGCTACAAATTGTGTCAACCCAGTGTCATCAACTCTACCCACTTTTTCAACGTCAGATCTTTCCCTTCATGGTGTCATTCTATATTTTCATCTCAAAGTCTGTTTGCAGTGAAGAATTTAGGAGCCTTTTCTTTTAGAATGAGGATGACCCTATATGGTGGCTTTATGTTAGCCTAAAACTTGACAGTGTTTTCTATGAAGAGATTTCCCTCCTTTTCTAAGCCATCAAACTGTTATCTTATTAAGTTAGAAGTCAATTGGAGGAAATCCCTGAAAGCCCAAATAAGAATCACCTTTCAAAAAACATAAAGAATTTTGTCCTTGTTTGGTTTCTTATACCTCTCATAACATTGTAGTGTTTGGTCTCCTGCTTCTATCAATGGATACACCCTGTTAGTGACATTTCTCATCCAAGTCACAAGAGTGTTCAGGTCTACAAGTGGCATGAGAAGTGCCCGAGCGCAGCATGGAAAAAATCTCCTTTTTTTGGCTTCCAAGCAGGTAAGCGGGAAAAGATCATATTTTCAATGATCAAGATCCATCCATAGGAGCAGATCAACGATTGGCGGAAAATCGCGGCTAGCGAAGATGCACTGGAGTTAGTGCTGGATAGCACCCATATTGTCTGCAGGGAAGGATAGCAGTCGTCCATCCAGAGTACGCGTGGCATGAGATCTAGTCGCATCGGTGTTTCGACATTCGAGAGTTCGAAGGGTGAAGGCTCTGTGTTGTCTTATACCTAGAAACCTCGAACCTTGAAAGCGCCGAAGGCACCCAAAGTTGGGCCCGCAGTATTATGGAGAAATCTTAGCTATCCATCCATAGGAGACACCTGGCATGCGATTAGGCTCCTCGCCATTTCTCCCATCGCGATTTCGAGGCACAAGGTGTAGCATCATTGTATTCCTGATGCGCAAGGTGTCAGGAGTGTCCAGGACCCGAGCCCATAGCATTGTCAGGAGAATTCAGAACCGTCATATCTAGAGGGATGCGTGGCACCAGATTAAGTCGTCTCGACGTTGCACTCATCGTGATTTCAAGAAACAGGGATCAACCCCTTCCTATTCACGAACGTTGAAAGCTCCTTTGAGAGTAAACATAGGGTCACAACCCGTGGACACTAGGGAAAGAAAAGAGCTATGCAAAAGGGGCCAAAGGCATCGGGTTTCAGTCACAGAGAGGCCCGTCATGACCTTCAGTTTCCATCGAACCAGACCTCGATCCTGGTCTTCGATTGGAGTAAATGAAGGCAAGAAGGGGTGGTTGAAACCTCTCCTCATTCATTAAGTGTGAGGTATGGAGGGTCTAGAAATTGGTCTTCTCAAGAGGGTCATGTGTACCCATTTTTCCAGAGAATCCATGCTGAATCCTTGACTAGCCGGAGGAGGTCTGCACACGCTAGAACGACACTTAATGGCTCAGCTACTCCCTTTGCAGGAGCCATGCGCAGTTAAGATGGCATCTGACAAAGAATACCCATCCGAATTTGGCTGAGGGGACAACAAGCCTTGGATGACCGAGGACACCTCTGTTGGGCGATTGTTCTGAGTATATAAACTCAGTCTTTGTATTTTTGTAATCCATCGATGGTAGAGGGAAGCTCCTGATTGTAAAGTTTTAACAAATATTCTAGCTTTCTGGTTATGCATCTGTATGTGAGATTTCTTGTTTTATGACAGACAGTCTTTCTGAATCCATCTAATTTTCATCTCATACTGAGAGAGTTCGTGATCGACGGATTCACATGAATTAATGCAATTATGTTATGATAAAGGATTTATTGTGGCATCATTGTATTCTCTAGTTTTCTGCGTTTGAATGTAAGAAGATCTTGCGTTTAGATGTCTTCCCCTATAGTCTTTTAGAAGCCTGATGTTTATGACAGACCTTTGCATCTCTCTGATACAAGTCTTCCACCTACTCACCCTTACTACAACTCACTATCTAAAGTTATCTAAGACCTCACTTTCCCATGCATGCCTAGCCTAGTTTTGGAGTTTGAACCACATCATTTTGAGTTAACTTCCATTCGATCACCCCATTAAACAAATTGTGACATAAAATGATAGGCGTCAGGCTCTGCTCCTGTTGCAATCTAGGGGTGACTTTCTTTGCTAACATTTCTCGCACCGTTGTCGGGGACGAAGTTGAAGATTTTCCCTGGAATTGAACGACATTGAGGCTCTGATTCTGAAGGTGCATCAGACATCAGAGCCTTTGAAGATTTCTGTTGTGCACCTAGCGACTCCATTGTGACGACTCCACTGTGGAAAACCTGATGATTAATTGTGGCTTTCAGAGGCAGACACACGTGGTCTCATCCACAACTACCTCTATCTACACCTGAAACTGATCTAGAGGTTGTTCTCAGAAAAGGAAAGGCCTCTGAAGAAGAAGCCGCTACCGCCGAACCAGGTAATATGCCATCTCTTTCTGTAGAAACTTCATTTTCTCCTCCTCAGTTTCTTAATAGACCTCCTTCAGAGGTTTCCCGTTTCCTGAATTTCGGGAGTGTTCCTGCTGAGTTTTCCCCTCCTAGTCTGGGATTGGAGGGAGAAATCCATGTCACTCCCCTCTCCTCTGAATTTGTACCTTGGCATAGACCCAAGACCACGGAATATTTTCCCACTCCTGCACAAAGAGGAGAACCTGCTGACTTGAGCCTGTTAGCCTTCTCCTTAAATCCCCTTTTATTTCCCATTCCACTTCGGGACTCATTCCCAGTAGCCCCATCACAAACTCCTTCTCCTCCAGGCTCTCCTCCACCTAATATTCCTATGGTTGGTGCTAATCCCCCTCTAAATAGAATATATTCTATAGTCACTGCTAGATACACCCCCTTAATCCTACCCCATCCTATGAATCCTCTCCATGCTGGAGATTACTTGAAGTATATGCCCAAGTTCACCGGGGAAGGGGACGTAACTACAGAAGAGCACCTGGCTACTTTCTACAGTTATGCAGATAACCTGAACATTGAAAATGAAGATGTCTGGATGAGATTCTTCATCTAGATCCTGGTTGGCGAGGTGAGGAAATGGTTTAGAGGATAGCCCCCCGGATCTATTGCTGGGATCGAAACCCTAGATAGTGCTTTCCTGAGGCAGTGGGGCGATAGGAAGGATTTCATATTACATGATAGAGTTCAGGTATTTGAAGAAGATGGATGGATATTTTGTCTCTGACTTCTCCAAAATATTTAATAATATGTATAACAAAATCCCTATCGAAATAAAGCCTTCAGAAGCCTCAGCCAAGATTTCTTATGCTAGTGCGTTTGGCCCTGATTTTTGTCTGTTACTGAGAGAAAGAAGAGCCACCTCCTTAGCTCAAATGCAAGAGGTGGACATAGAAGTGGAATCCAATGTATTAGTAGCTAATAGACTGGGAAACAAGGCTGACGCAAACAAAAGTAAGGGAAGGTCGGAAGCCTCAACATCTGGACCATCGGTGCCCCACCCTCAAGTGGATGAACTGACCAAGATGGTGAAGTCTCTGTCAGCAGAGATGGAGAGGATGAAGGCAGAAGGGAGGCAAGCATACAAGGTCCCTCAGAACGTCGAAAACAAAGGAGGTTTCAGGAGGCCAAACAATATTATGTCCCCAACAGTGCAAAGAGAGAGGGGAAGAGATAGAGAAGACCAGAAGATTAAGGTCCCTTTTCAAAACAATTTTGTGGCCGAGGGAGAAGAAGGGGAAGCAGATGAGCTTGATCCTGAAATCCATTTATTTGGAGACACTCCTCCTTTTCCTCATCTAACTCAATCAACATACGAGGTGTCTCTCATGGACAGTCAACTAAATGAACTGAGCAAGGGAGACAAGACTAGTGGCGGCCAAGGCAGGTATGATCTGAGGTCCAAGAAAAAGACAGTAGCACCTGATGTTCCTGAGTAGTCCACTAGAATGGAGAAACCTGCTAATGAAGTAGCTAACAGTCACAGAGATAAGAATCCCTGACACGTCTCTCCCATAGTCTAGAGTCATGTTCCCAAAATAAGAGAAATTATGAAGCTTACATCTTCTTTTAATTTCTAGCATGAAATCCAAAAGATCAGGATCCATGTGCCCCTAACCGAATTAATTAAACATGAAGGGTTCAAGAAATGATTCTCTGAGATTTTATAGTCTGAGACCTCATGCCTTCCCACAGACTCCATCAATTTGCAAGATGAAAAGCCTGCAGTTATTCTAGGTCCTATGGTAGAAGACAAGAATGACTCATCCCCTCCCTTCTACACTTCCTTAACATACATGACAAGGTACTGCACAATTGCTTAATGGATTCGGGGGCTTCTCATAACCTCATGCCCAAAATGGTCATGGAAGGATCAGGGCTAGAAGTCACCCAAGCCTATCATGACCTCTATTCCTTTGACTCCAGGAAAGTTCAATGTCTCGGGGTTATCAAAGACCTGGTCATGACCTTGTTTCAGTTGCCCATGAAAAGTGTGATCATGGATATTGTAGTGGCTGATGTCCCCCCCAAGTTCGGTATGTTGTTATCAAGATATTGGATAAAAAGACTAGGGGAACTTTACATATGGACCTAACCTATGCTACTATCCCAGTGTTTGGTGGAGAACATAGGAGGCTATACAAAGAAGCCTAATTGGCCTATATAATCAGTGATGAAGCCAATCCTACCAACCATCCCATTTTTTCCTTGGACACTGATTTAGGCTCTAGTTTACTGCATCTCACCCATGCTCCCAAACCTTCTCTTAAACTCAGAAAGAAGCCCACCCCTCCTCATGAATTTCCTCCCTCCATCACCCCCATATGGAAAATGTTTTTTGATGGAGCCTGTTCCAGGGAAGGCGCTGGTGCTGGGGTGTTGTTTGTGTCACCTTCTCAGGAAACCATTTCCCTCTCATATAGGCTAGAATTTGAAACCACCAACAATGTGACAGAGTATGAAGCTCTTGTTCTGGGTAGGAGGGATGCAAAAGAAATGGGAATTAAATAGATAGCAATATTTGGAGATGCTGAGTTGATCATCCAGCAAGTCAGAAATGCCTACCGTGCTAATAATCCCCTGCTCAAAAATTACAGAAATGAGGTATGGGACCTGATTGATAGTTTCTTCTTGGCCTTTAACATTTCTTTCATTCCGAGGGGGGGAAATACTTCATCCGATTCTTTCTTTGTCTCGGCTAGTTTGCTCAAAGTTCCTCTGCCGCCTATGGTCAAATTTGATGTTGAAATAAAATATAGGCCCTCTGTACTGAACAATGTCAAGCACTGGAAGGTATTCGAAGATGATATGGAAATCGAGAAATTTCTCCAATCTATTGATGAATTTTCTGTGTTGCACATTGATCAAGATCCTGATACGGAAGATGACCCTCACCCTGAGGTGTTTTTAAATAAAATTGCTAACCACCAGATCATTCAGCTACCTAGCAATCACATTCCGAGGGGACTAATTCCTTTAGAAAGATTGTTCGATGGGAATGATGTGGTAGTAAAGGGTAAGGTTTTAGGTGAAGATGCTGATATAGCCGAGTGCAACATTGGCACACCGGAGGAGCCTAAGTTTGTCAAGATGTCAAGGAGTTTAACCACAGAACAAAGGGCCAAATATAATAAGTTGCTGAGAGAATTTGCATATGTGTTTGCTTGGACCTATGAAGACCTCAAGACATATGACACATCTGTCATTAAACACAAGATCCCACTGAAGGAAGGGGCTAATCCATTCAGGCAGAATCTAAGGCAGATAAATCCCATGTTGCTTCTTGTCATGGAGAAAGAAGTGAAGAAGTTGTTAGAGGCCCAGATCATCATCCCCTTGAGATATTCTGAATGGGTGGCCAATTTGGTTCCAATAAGGAAGAAAAGTGGAGAAATCAGGCTTTGTGTTGATTTCAGGAACCTGAACAGGAGATCAAAGAAAGAAAATTATCATCTGCCCAACATGGAACACATATTGCAGAGGGTAACCGGTGCATATAGGATTTCCATGATCGATGGTTTTTCTGGTTATAATCAGATATCGGTCATGCCTGAAGACAGAGAAAAAACAACCTTCACCACTCCTTGGGGCACATTCATGTATGCCAAAATGCCATTTGGATTGATGAACGCAGGGGCGACATTTCAGCGAGCCATGGACATAGCCTTCATCGGGGAGAAAGATAGGTTTGTGGTGATCTATCTGGATGACATAACAGTTTTCTCCAGGTCTGACAAAGAGAACTGTTGTCACCTGAGAAAGGTTTTTTTGAAGTGCCGAAGGTTTGGCCTTTCCCTAAATCCCAAAAAATATTTGTTTGCTATGGAGGAGGGGAAGCTATTAGGCCATATAGTATCAGCAGAAGGAGTGAGGATTGATCCTAGCAGAGTGGAGGCAATTCGGACCCTGTCGCTTCCCAGGTCTAAGAAGGAAGTTCAGGCCTTTTTGGGGAAGATTAATTTTCTGAGGAGATTCGTCTCAAATTTTGCTGAGCTGGTGAAACACATCACAGCTATGCTCAATAAGGTAAATGAAGTAAAATGGAAGGCTTGACCCAGGGAAGCTTTTGTCCAAATAAAAGGGCATTGACTGAGGCACTTGTGTTGATCAGTCCTGACTATTCCAAAGATTTCCTAATCTTCTCTTTCACTTCTTTTGATACAGTAGCAGTGGTCTTGTTGTAGAAAAATGAGGAAGGGCGAGAGCAACCCATCGCCTTCTTCAGCAAGGAATTAAGAGATGTAGAGGTCAGGTATGAAATCATGGAGAAACAGGCCTATGCCTTAGTGAAATCTCTCAAGGCTTTCAGATTCTATGTCTTACACTCAAAAGTGACCGCATACGTTCCTTCAACCTCTGTGAAGGACATCCTTGTACAGCCCGACATTGATGGGAAGAGGAGTAAATGGATAGACAAGATCCTGGAATTTGACTTGGAAATAAGGCCTACAAGATTGATCAAGGGTCAAGGCTTAGCCAAGTTGTTGGCTGAAGCTAATCGCAAAGCTTTGGGGGTGGATTTCATCAACGAACAATCAAAAAATTAGCAAAATCAGTTGTCCGACATAGGCCCTCAAACATAACCCTTGTTGGATCGATGTCCTTGGTATAAGGATGTCATATATTTTCTGCAGGAGTTGCAGCCCCCAAATGGCCTGCAAAGAAACAAAGAAAGAGATATGAAGCTCAAGGCAGTCAGGTACTTCCTTATTGATCAAATTTTATACTGGAAAGACCCCCTGGGAATGCTTTTAAAATGCATGGGTCCACAAGAGGCCAACAGGATCATGGTCGAATTTCACAATGGCCTATGTGGAGGGCACCATTCCTGGAAGACCATAGCCCACAAAATTCTCAGAGTTGGGTACTACTGGCCCACCTTGTTCGCTGATGTCCATAGAAGGGTTAGAGCCTGTATCACATGCCAAAGATTTTCAGGAGAGAAACAACTCAAGTCCCTGCCTTTAAAGCCTGTAGTTGTTTCGGGACCTTTCCAGCAATGGGGCCTAGATTTTATTGGAGAAATCCACCCTTCTTCTAGTGGGCAGCACAGATGGATCCTGACTGCCATAGAATTCTTTACTAAGTGGATTGAAGCTATCCCCACCAGGAGTTCTTCTCACCAGGTGATCATTGGGTTCCTGGAAGACCTCATCGTAAGGTTCAGCTGCGCAAGGAAAATTGTTACTGATAACACAACCTCTTTCAAGGCTGAGTCGTTAGTCAAGTTCTGTGAAAAAATTGGGATCAGACTGATTCACTCCACCCCATACTATCCCCAGGGAAATGTTTTATCAGAATCCTCCAACAAAAGTCTGATAAGGATTAACAAAATATTATTGGAGCACAACAAAAGGGCTTGGAATTCGAAGCTGAAATTCGCTCTATGGGATGATCGGGTGACCACAAAGAGATCCATAGGCATCTCCCCTTTCCAGTTAGTTTACGGAGCAGAAGTTGTCCTTCCGTCTCAGCTGGCTATTCCCATAGAGAAATTCTTCCAGGATTGTCAAGAAGAGCCCAATGACATGATCAGAAGGATTCATCAACTGGTAGAAGTCCAGCAGGCCAGAGAGAAGGTAATGATTAGAATTCAGGATCATCAGTAGATGACCAAGTAGGTATTCGATAAGAAGGCCAAAAAGGAGGGGTTCCAGATAGGAGACCTGGTGATGAAATGGGATGCTCCTAAACAAGATAAGGGAAACCACGACAAATTTGAAGCCCTTTGGATCGGGCCCTTCAAAATCTCTGAGGTTTTCTCAAATAACACATATCGGTTGCAGGATTTGGAGGTTGAAGAAGTTTTCAACAGCCCAGTAAATGGGCATTTTCTGAAGAGATGTTTTGTCTGAGCCTTCGATGGCTCCTTTGTTTGTAGATATTGTACTTTTGGTTCCTTGTTTATTTTTATTTTTATTTTTATTTTTCGGCTTAATAAGTGACTCCATAGCCCAACAGCAAGGAACTGAAACTGCAAAATGAGTCCTTAGAGCATCACAGGGATGAATATATCCCCCATGGAGCCTAATGTTAGTGACATTTCTCATCCGAGGCACGAGAGCATTTAGGTCTACAAGTGGCGCGAGAAGTGCCCGAGTGCAGCATGAAAAAAATATCGTTTTTTGGCTTCCAAGCAGGTAAGAGGGCAAAGATCATATTTTCAACGATCAAGATCCATCCATAGGAGAATATCAGTGGTTGGCAGAAAATCACAGCTAGTGAAGCTGCATTGGAGTTAGCGCTGGATAGTGCCCATATTGTGTGCAAGGAAGGATAATAGTCGTCCATCCAGAGGACGCGTGGCGCGAGATCTAGTCACGTCGGTGTTTCAACATTCGGGAGTTCTAAGGGTGAAGGTTCTGTGTTGTCTTATACCTCAAAACCCCAAACCCCAAAAGTGCCGAAGGCGCCCAAAGTTGGGCCCGCAGTATTACAGAGCAATCTCAACCGTTCATCCACAAGAGACACCTGGCATGCGATTAGGCTCCTCGTTGTTTCTCCCATCGTGATTTCGAGGCGCAAGGTGCAACATCGTCATATTCTCGATGCGTGAGGTGCTGGGAGTGTCCAGGACCTGAGCCCACAACATCGTCGGGAGAATTCAGAACAGTGAGATCTAGAGGGACGCGTGGCGCCAGATTAAGCCGTCTCAGCGTTTCGCTCATCGCGATTTCAAGAAATAGGGATTATCCCCTTCCTATTCATGAATGTCGAAAGCGCCTTTGAGAGTAAACACAGGGTCACAGCCCGTGGACATTGGGGAAAGAAGAGGGCTGCGCAAAAGGGGCCAAAGGCGTCGGGTTTCAGTCACAGAGAGGCCCGTCACGGCCTTCAGTTTCCATCGGACCTGACCTCAATCCTGGTCTTTGCTTGGAGTAAATGAAGGTAAGAAGGGGTGGTTAAAACCTCTCCTCATTCATTAAGTGTGAGGTATGGAGGGTCTAGCAAGAGGTCTACTCGAGAGGGTCCTGTGTACCAATTTTTCTAGAGAAGCCATGCCGAATCCTCGACTAGCTGGAGGAGGTCTGCACATGCTAGCACGACACTTAATGGCTCAGCTACTCCCCTTGTAGGAGCCATGCGCAGTTAAGATAGAATCTGACAAAGAATACCCGTCCAAATTTGGCTGAGGGGACACCAAGCCTTGGATGACCGAGGACACCTCTATTGGGTGATTTTTCTAAGTATATAGACTCAGTCTTTGTATTTTTGTAATCCATCGATGGTAGAGGGAAGCTCCCGATTGTAAAGTTTTAACAAATATTCTAGCTTTATGGTGATGCATCTGTATGTGATATTTCTTGTTTTATGATAGATAGTCTTTCTGACTCCATCTAATTTTCATCTCATACCGAGAGAGTTCGTGATCGACGGATTCACATGAATTAATGCAATTATGTTATCATAAAGGATTTATTATGGCATCATTGTATTCTCTGGTTTTCTGCATTTGAATGTAAGAAGATATTGCGTTTAGATGTATTCCCCTACAGTCTGTTAGAAGCCTAATGTTTACGACAAACCTTTGCATCTCTCTGATACAAGTCTTCCCCCTACTCACCCTTACTACAAATCACTGTCTGAAGTTATCTAAGACCTCACTTGCCCATGCATGCCTGGCCTAGTTTCGGAGTTAGAACCACATCGTTTTGAGTTAACTTCCATTGGATCACCCCATTAAACAAATCATGACATAAACTGATGGGCGTCGGGCTCTGCTCCTGCTGCAATCCAGGGGTGACTTCCGTCGCCAACACACCCCAACAAAAGAAATCTCACAAGGGTGGGAGTGTAGTCAGGATTGAGCCTTATGATATGCACTTTTTTGATGTTGAACCTCTGATCAGGGAGGTATTCCAAAGGGTTGGTTGCCTAACTTTCTGTTAGAATATGCAGAGGGGGTACCCAGAGGTATCCAAGGAATTTTCTTTAAACTTTGATGGAACTAATACCAAGGTAGGAAACCTTGAGATGAAAGTATCTGAGGCCACCATTTCAACAGCCACTGAGATACCCAACACTGGTGAAAGGTGGTTCAAATTGATGACTCTTAATGCATCATTTTCTAAATATTCCCTCAAACTAGAACATCATAAAGATAATTTGTTTAAGGGAGTGCCTAGGAGACACTTGGTTGAGGGTTTTGACAAAATGTTGAAAGTAATCCAGAGGTATTTTACATGTGAGGGAAGATTCAACATGATATACCAGTATCACATTAGGATTTTTCTACACTTCACATGCAAGGATTTAATGAACATCCCTTTATATCTGTTTAGGAGTATGGGAAAAATGGTTGATAGGGTCCAAGCTAAGTCCAAGGCTATGGACACTAGTGTTTTCCACTCAGGGTTGATCAAGATGCTTGTAATGGAATAATTGAAGAAAAGAAACCTCACTTGGGAGAAATTCATTACCTCTGCTAATCTATAGCTAGATGTAGCCCCTACCCCTCAATCTAGGGTGCAGAGCCCTTTGCAAGTTAGTAGTGTTTCCCAAATAGAAACAAGAAAAAAGAGAAAGGGAAAACACATTGCCCAAGATAAATAAGTTCCTAAAGAAGTTGAAGAAGAAGAAAGGGAAGCCCATCACTTGCCACAAAGGGAACTTTCACCTCAGCTTGCACCTGAACTAGAGGAAGTTCCCTCAGCCAAAACTACAACCAAAAAAGGGAGAAAAATACATTTTCCTTCACCTACTTCAACAATTGAGACAAGAGCTAGGAGGCCCTTCACCAGATCATCATCCCATAAGGAAGATGCTGAAGCAGAAGTCATAACCAAAGATACTATAAAAAATAAAGATAAGGGTAAAGGTGACATTGTTGGGAAGCCTATTGAGGTCATGACCAAAGCACTTGTTCAGAAGAAAGACAAGGGTAAGGGTGAAACTATTGATAATCCTATTGAAGTCATAAATATCACCACTCCCCCTAATAACCCCACCTTCAAGAGATTGATCAAACAACTCAAGGATGCTATAAAGGAAATTGTCCATTTGAAGGGAGAAAGATTGACTGAGAGGAAAAAGATGAGAGAACTCATGGACATGTATAGTGAGACCCTTGATTTGGCTAGGTTTACTACAAGAATATTCTTTCCCCTCCATTGGAAACTTCAGACTTTGTACAGGAAGAACAGAATCTTGTAGTCCTAGAGAAAAAAACTTAAAGAGGAGTTGGAGCCCTTCAAGGATGATCTAGCCTAGAGGAATCTCAATGTACTATCCCAAGATGCAACAGAGATAAGTGATCCTACAATAGAGAGAAGTGATGCTGCAACAAGGAGAAGTGTCAGATTAAGAAGATGAAATGGAGAGGATGAAAAACCCCATTTTTTATGATGATCATCTTTTGCATTTTAAAGTTTTGAGGGAAGTGTCATAATTTTACCTACTGGAGGAATCTATAGGCTTATAATCCTTCTGTTAATATTTTTTGGGTTTTTTGAGGCTAATTGCATGACACAGAAAAATACAAATCATTTTGTAGTGCCTGGCGCTACAAAATCATCCACACAGAAAGGATTGCAGATTCACTACGGAAAGCGTTGCAGAATCATCTAGCCAGACATAAAGTGGTAGTTCACGACGAAATGTTGTGGAGAACAATTTTCACAGGTGGGGGCTATGCAATCTGCTACTGAATGCGCTATATAATCTACTGCAGAACAATTTTATATAGGCAGGCGCTACGAAATATGCTACCAGTTGCACGACAAAAATTTGCTATGAACTGGCTGATATAGTCAGTAGTTTCAAATTCACTTCCTCTTATTATATTTGATGGATTTGGAGGGAATTAATGGTCACCAGGTGGTGGATGGAACTCAGCACAAGACTTGGAGCACACATGGAACTAGTGTGTTGAGGAAAAGATATGAAATGATCTTACTCAAGCATTTTCAGATTATGCTTGGCTAAAGAAAAATAGACGGGAATATCACCCTATGTTTATAGCCATAAAAAATAATATCCTAAATCACAAGTATTGATTACAAGTGCTTAGGCTAGTCTTTTTATAAATAAAAGCTTGCTGGAAAATTCATTATTTATATGATTTTTTGAATATAACAATTGCTGAAATAAATGTAGAGATAGAAGTAAATATGCCAAGATGATAATCAAGACAGATGAGACATAAAGCAATCCTTTATTTCGTTCCAATTCATCAAAGAGTCATCCTCTTTACAAAATTTCGTGAATAAGTTTTGGACCAAAGTCAAACTTAGACGTCCCCGATGAAACATACAAAAGGATCTCCGACAGAAAATAAAAAACTAAACTCTAAAAGTTGGATCAACTTGCTACAGATTGTTGCCCACTCGACTCTGCACAATAGCCTTTGGTAGTCATGAAAACTAATTCACAAACATAAAAGTCTACACAGACTATCAAAGATAAATCAACACCTTTGAAAAACAAGTGTCTGAATGATGTAATTCAACCATGAATCTTGTTGTCTACAATAAGACCCTGCTATCATAAAAAATAATTAGGCTTATGATCAATTAAGGAATGAAGGAAAACCGAACTATATCAACACAAACTCAAAGAGAAAACCTTAGTATGCTTCTCCTTCTATCCTCCTTGTGTTCCTCCCTTTCCTTTTGTCTTTAAGCCAATTATAATTGGTTGAAGTAGTTGAACTACTTCATTAGTTAATTTAACTAAAAACTCAACCAACTTTTTAGTTAGGGGAAAAAGTAATAAATCATAATAAGGGTTTTAAATAAATAATAACTAGTAGGTGGGACCCCTTGTGACTCCCTTTAGCTCTTAAAAATCATAACATAACTAGTTAATTAAACAAAACACCCCTCCTTATGACTCCCATCATCACATTCATATTTGACAATTTATCTCATTGATATTTGAAATTATTTTCAAAAATATATTACTCATATATCAAAATAAAACATGTTGTCCAAAACTTCTGAAGTCAACTTTCATCAACAGTAAATAAAATAAAACTCAAAAACCATATTTTCCACTATGATATGCAATCTTTCCTTGGTTCTTGTTGTCACCCTTTGATTTCTCTGAATTTTCCTTTGGCTACACTGAGCCTTTAGGCCTAATCTTGGTGATCACATGAGAACAATCATCCCTCAAATGCATCCGAGAAGACATAGATTTATCAGAGCCATTGGAGGGTGAGGAAGGGGAAGCAATGGCTTTTGCTTTGTCAGGGGCATGGTCGGCCTTGGTTTTCAACCTTTTTCTAGCATGAGACGACTAAACTAGTGAGTGGATAGGTGCATCTTGGACAATTTGATTGATAAGCAAGGGAGCAGGTAAGGACAAATTGGGCCAGCCACGATGTTGGGAGACTTCTGGGTGGACAATCTCTTGCCATCTGTAATTTTTGGGAACCTCGAGTTTCAATGAGACATGAGGGGGCACGGGAATACCAGGGGCTTGTGGAGCTTGGAAGGGAGGCCTTTCATGCCTAGGTTGGACCACTCCTTGCCCAATCCAATTGAAAAATCCAACCTGAAATAAATGGCCTAACTCTTGTGAGTCAACATCAAAGTGAATGGAGAATCTAGGCCTTATAGGGCCCTTGTTCCAATTAGTTCTTCCTCAAATACATCTGCCATGGCTACCTCAGCTGAAAAAACTCATTACTGCATGCATGACTGATTAGAAAATAATTCTTTTAACAACTATACATGACAACTCCTTAAAAATATGAAATAAATTTTGGCTCAACAACATATCAGGCTCATGTAATCCAATCCATACAGATCGTTTAACTATTGTCAATGAGAAGGGGGTGAACAAAGGTTCTGGGATAGGCGAGGGGTTGTATTAAGCGAAAAAATGTTAAAATGAGGGGGAAAAGAATCATGGTTACTGCTCAAAGACAACAAACAATCAACTATAATGTAACCCAAAGAATATATCACTGTATTCCAACCAAGAAACTATGATTTCAAATTGTTTCAATACAAAATTCTCTTAACTGTAATTAAATTTTAAGAACAGGGAGCGAAAAATGAATGTGGGAAGGTTAGGGGGTTGTAATTAGCGAAAATCAAAATAATGGTAGGGAAAGAGAGTGGATACTGTTCATAAAATTAATTAAGTAATCCATAAAATCAGTCTATATCAAACATAAAAGATCCAACACCAACCAAATAATCACTATGATCAAATGAACAACTACTGTACATAATTCAATCAATTATGTGCATTAACTTGCTCACTATTCATAATCAAATCTTTAACACAGTGTCACCAAAACAAGACAATATGCATTCCACAACAACATGTAAAAGAGTTGTGCTTCTTCTCATTTGTCCATTTAATGTTTTAAAACAATTCCCAAATGACTACACAGTCACTTAATTCCACTCTGTTCAACACTAAAACATCAACCAATATCCATGAATTATTTCATTCATCAAACCAGACACAAAAATCATGCTCGATTGTATTCCTCAATTCCATTTAACCATTAAGTTGTAATGAGACCATACTGTCACAGAATCTGTGCTCATCCCTGATATCAACTATACACAATGGACAGTCAACAAACAATCACCAATATATCAAATTGTAATAACCTTGACTTGCCATTTAAATGCACAACAATCACTACTTCGACTTATACGATGTTGTATGATACACAAACCAGTCAACAAAATGCAAGAGCATCACTGCAACTGTAAATGTCTATTTATTTTGGATCTAAACATGGAACGACGCTAAGCTATCAATCCAATACAAGGAAACAATGAAAGTATGCCTCAATCGATTTCTCAATTAAATCAGACCACAACAAAACCATATTTTTATAAAACCCGTACCCATCTCTGATGGCGTCATCAAACGATATCTATAACATACATAGTGGATGACCACACCACAACTATTATGATTGCAATACTCGCATTTGGCACTTTAAAACACACAGTCACAACAACCATCGAATCAACATAACATGTTGCAGGAATCCCACACATACCAATGCATCATGCACGAAGCGTCATTGTGACTTAATCAATTATAAACTAATGCTGGGTTAACAATTCAATAATTACAATGTAAGAGACAATGACTGTGTATTCAATCCATTTCTCCAATCAACCAATTAACCATGATAAGCTTATCAATTAGATTTTCATAATAACCAATGTAGTAACTGAATACCAAAACCAACACCACTGTCAACATAATCAATAGAGACAAGCCAAAAATGGAACACTATCGACAATACACCACCAACTCATAACAATCAATAGTATACCTGACAGGACATAACGGTTCCCTCTATCAAAACCCAGGCTTGAGAAATCAAGGGTTCGCTCTATGGACCAACACAGGGAGACTGGAGTTGACCCCCAACATTGGGTGAGAACCTCCGAGACCAACGGTGCACACAAGGTATACCAGCAATAACTTCGCAAACAATGTGACAATTCACGAGATAGGAGAGACTATGAATAGAGGATCAAAGGCTTTATTTTAGCCTATAATAACACCTAGAACACGCAGGGTACAACCCTCGTGGTTTTCCCAATCAACCGAAGAATGATGAGATCAAACAGAGCCAAGAAATAGAAATCAAACTTAAGAAATCCCTTTGTCATAACAACCATCATATCCCTCTGCGCAAACATCAATAACATGAATGAACCCATACCCAAGTGAAACAATACACAGTGGCACAAGGTGTTTCAAAACCAACAACCCCATAACAACAAACAATTGGGTATTGTGATAAGAATGCATGGAGACAACCACCCAATCTGGATCGAATGAAACCCTTCAACCAAGACCAATAAGGATGACAGAGAGCCTTCATGGATTCTAACACTCAGAATGATCAATGAAACTATGACTTCAAACATTATTGAAATGAAAACCACACCAACCATTCATTCCAAAAAAATATCACAATTTTACACAGTTGCTAGTCTTAAGAAAATCACAGACCCATACATCATCGAGCCAATATCTATTTCATAACTAGAGCGGGTTCATGGATGGGAAAAAGACATACCTGTAACCAACAAAACCTTAAAAACGTGAGCTTGGCCGAGCCGTTCTTCCTCTGCTTGAAAATCAGAGCTCAACCACAATGAAAACAATTGAACAATAGCCAAGCCAGGGTGACGGCCAGTGGGAGGGGTATGGAGTGAAATGCAGTAAATGCACGTCGCCTCCATTCTCCAGTCATTCAATTCCTTAGTACACGCCAACCCACTATTCCATTAATTCATTCAATTAAACCATGCATCGAAACCAATATCCACTATTTTCCAAAAGTGCCACCCTATGTCACATTAACCACTGGCAACCATACTATAACATATATCACATGTGTTTTCATATAACTCAATAAATTGTATAGCCACTAACCCCGTTATCTAGGACTAACAACCATCCTTTTAATTCCAATGCATATAGTGTAGCATATTAGTATAGTATGGTTTCTTCCTTTTTTATTTTGTTTATATTTATTTTTATCTCTTTTCAACTGCTCTTATGTGTTGTTACTAACATATCTCTTGTGCAGGTGTCACAATAATGAATCCAGGAATAGATAGCAAGGGTAACAATGCATAACATAGGCCATCGTAACATGAAATTAGAGCTTAGAGAAATAGAAACAACACATAACCTTCCTTATCCATCATTCATTTGTCGCAATTAGAACCAACACATAATAGACCTTATCCATTGCCAATAAAATCAAGATTTCATCAATCATGTAGAACCCTGTAAGCAGTGTCGAACAACAACATAAACATGAAATAAGAACCAGATATGATCTCCCAATCTACAAAGGGGCCCCACCTACTAGTATTACATATCTTGTTAGCTTATAATAATAGGCTTTAGCAATACTTTGTGGGAAAAATCCTCGTTGTGATTTTAATCGTCAAAGCGACTCCACAGGGAAATTTGTTCAATAGGTTAGAACTCAGAACTCATGGTTTCATAGGTCAAGAAGATATAACTAGGAAGATTATTCAACAGGGGGAAGTGAGCAGATTTAATGGAAAAATGACCGTGAATTGGGGAATAAATCATGAAATGTGTTAAGTATGAGGGGTTTTACCATTGTGTGCATAATCATTCAACCGGGATCATCTCTTAACTTCAAGGAGAAAGTTTATGGACTTGCTCTCTTAAATTCTCAAATGGATGAAGAAAAGGAAAGCAAAAGCAGGAGATAACCCAAAGAAAATTTTTAGGCAATAGTGGAAGCAGATAACAATTTCAAGTGTGTTTTTCAGGGGAAACATCATGAAAACTATGTAATATTGGTTGATATTGACCAACAATATCTCGTAGGAGTGATACCGTGGCTGAACGGATCCAACATCTTATTTTGACCAAATTAACTAAAAGATGGTAAGCAACAAAATCATGACAGAAGTAAAATTGCAAAAATTAAAATAGAGGCAATAAAATGACAGAAATGTAAAAGAAATAAGAAATGTTTTAAAACAGAAAGTAGAAGTCAAACTACCATAAAGCAGAAAAGAATATAATGCAAAATTGAAAGAAGAGCTAGGTTACTAGTATACAGAAAATCCAAACAACATTAGAACTTTTCACGTTGGTCCCTCCTAATGTTTCAAGTGAGAACCGTTAGTGCTGTAGGAAAACAATTACTCCTATAAATCCTTTAGAATGTAAGAGTTAGTATCCAGGACAAAAGAAATTTCGAAAGGACCCAGAAATAACGCTTGGAACTCTGAGGTAATTATGAGCCCTTTAACGTATACAATTAGATCATCAAGATAGATATGGATATTGATCAATTCGTCAAGAGTTGTTCGTATAAGTCTTTTAAAAGAGGTACTTGCATCAGGTAAGACAAAAAGAAGGAATTTATAAGTCATGGTACCCCAATTAGTGATAAGATTGGTTGTTTGATCATCTACCCCTTTTTCCTTGACTTGACTGTAACCCAAAACAATGTCAAGTAAGGGCCTCAGATGTGACCTTACAACCTGCTGTAGAAAAATTTCCATATTAAGAGAAGGGAAAAGATTTTTCATAATAGCCTGACTGAATGCGCAAAAATTAATGCAAGTTATAACATGATCAATGGCCTTCAGAATAGGTGCCCAATTGGAAACCCACTCAAGGTACTTGACCGGAAAATTGATCCCATCCCTTAAGAAATTTTCCAACCCCCTTTGAAAAGTTGCTTTAAATGCAGATTTAATAGGTCTTTGTTTCTGCCTAACTAGTTTCATGCCTTCCTTGATGGGGATAGAATTTTTTATAAGACCAGGATCAAAACCATGAAGATCCTCATAAGACCAAGCAAAAACATCTTGAAATCCACCAAGTAGCTTGGCAAACTTCATTTATTCTTTATCAGAACACTGGGCACCTATTTTAACATGCTTTCAAGATTTGGGTGCCCCAATGTTCAAGGAGATGGTTTCACCTACCTTCCTTCTTGACTTCTCTTTTTTTTTTTTTCTCTCTTTATTGCCTACATCACTCAATGAAAACGAACTCTCTAGACGATTCATACCATTAGGAATCTTGTTGTCTTCTATGGATATAATTCCCTTAGGATTAAGAGGTTCATTTTGAATGAAAGAATAAATGCTCTCATCATTAGGGAAAACCTGCCAAGATTCTATATTGTCAAGGATATGCGGATGATATAGAGGTTGAAAAGTACAATTGGGTCTTGTTGAGTGCTCAACACACCATAAAAGTTCTATGATCATTTCCTTTTGGGTACCACCTTTTTTTCTACCTTTTGACTATTTTTCGCCTTGATATGAAGCTGTCACTGCACTTGTCTTAGATTATTCACATTTTAATTGATTAAGGTTCACCTGAACATACAACAATGAATCATATCAAGAGACACAATGACTCATTTCGTAAGTTTGGCATCGACGAAAGATTAAGGTGGAAAAAAATTGCTTGGGAAGTCAAAATAGCCGAAGGTCGATCTTCACCGGCGTCGGCCGATAAAAGTGTGTCCTTTTTGTAGAGAAGAACGAGGAAGGATATTGCCAAAGACTGATCCGTCGGTTTCAGTGAAAATATGTGATAGTAATGACTAGGCACAAACAAGATTGACACTACCAATTGATAAATCCCGAAACAAGTTTCGAGAACGACAACTTAGGGAAGTGACAACTCACTGATAAACTGTGCACTTGGAATTTCTCCCAGTCATCCATCATTGATATTATAGACATCAACAATTTTTATTAGAAGGATAGAACAGGGAGTTCACATGGATACTGACCGAATCCTAGCCCATTCGTCGATTGACATGACATGATGAGAGGTGTCAACTCCTTAGTGTGCTAAGTACATTGCATTTATGGTTATCAGTTAATTCATGGATCCTGCATTAGTTACTGAATCGTGCATGAATCAAAAGGAACTGTTAAACTCACCGATACATTGCATCTCCATTCGTGCCTCTGCTGTCAGCCAGTCAGCGTTTATCCATACAAATTCATTGGTGGTTTATTTTGAATTAGCATTCATCACTCGTATTAACTAATCGATGTGACTGATAATATCTCCCTAGTTATTTTATTTTCAAGTTAGTGTGTTTGATCCCATTCTACACAGTAAGGAATTCAGAACAGACAGAAGAGTGGAGCTAACAGTCTGGAGAAAGCACCTAGAGTCCAGTGAGTATTAAAAAAATTTCTTAGCAAGCATTATAGGTATGGGTTTTCTTACTTGTTTACGCTCCATTTTATAT
>JASDQU010028190.1:14129-26315 GCA_032191745.1 Picea mariana | reverse complement strand
ATGGGAAATGATACTAGATCTAAACCTTGATAAGTGCTTCCGACTTGTTCCAATAAAATATTAGTTAGCATGATTTGAACAATTGATATACCAATGAATTTCAAACAATCGATATTGAGGATAACAAGTTATGAAACCCTAAATCAATTTCAATTTAGTCCATTGATTTTCCAAGTTAAAACCATAAGAGAAAAGAAACAATTGTTGAGTTACATTCAGGGAGAAAGGTCGAGCAAGAGTGGAGAATAGTATGTGTTTTTTCAAATGAAAATATCTTCACAGTAAAAGGATTCGTGACAGAAGGGTTATGTTGTTTGTTCCTACTACATGCATTTCAGTTGTACGACCTGCAAGAATTTCTGCAAGGTAGACCAGGATATGAGAAGCTCAGTAAGGTTGTGGAACAATGGTGCCTAACACCTGGTTTGTCTTATTATTGAAAAATAGTTACAATATTATCACTAATGGCTCGCTTTACAACTTAGGAATAGTCACACGAATCACCTCATCTCACCAATTCATACACATATTTTTCCCACCAACTTCATTGTCGAAAGAACTTTTGCAACCTCTTTGGTGTGCCAGAGACATGCACCCAACATAGACTCACCGTCCTCTATGTCCCAAGACTTCACCAAACTAACACAAAATTTGCATCTACCTTATTTCATGCCTCCCCTATACTTGTGATAAGACTTCACCAAACTTCGCTTGTGCATCTCACTCTTGGTTACTTGTCTTCCATGTCTTTGTAAATATTCCTTAGTCACTTGACTCCTTACTTGTTTATTCAAATCTATGGTGTTTCCTCTCTTCTCATGCGCCTCACACTCTTATATTGACTCCAACTTGTCACTTCCTTTGGGTGCCACTCCCCTTCGCGGACCGAGGCACCCAAACAGACCGATGCACCCCTTTGTGGATCAAAGCTCCCATCGAACCTTTGTGCTTGTGAACCCTCGCATCCTTTCATACTGATGCGCCCCATCACCTGGGTGCTCTACGACGTGCCCCATCCACATGGTGCTCCCTTGCCTTATGTGTTTCCTTGAACTCACTGATGTCACTCTTCATGGGTGTGTTGATCGGTTCACCCCACCTCTCCAACGCGCCCATGTTGCCAAGGGCAAGCAGATCTTGCCTAATTCACCCCATCCTTTCCCAAACGTAATCCAATTCCTCATTGTTTGTCGTAAGGAAAGTTAGGTGCGTGCCCCCTTGGGTATGCATACCACCCAAGGTGATCCTTCCTGGGCCTATATGGCTTCGTCCACCCGATTGCATGCACTTTAGTTCTCTTGACCATGTTGACGCCTAAAAAATTGCAACATAAAGTTCATGCTTGCAAATAAGTTGCAATGCATTATTACACACACACACATATATATATCTTAAATAATACTATATAGGTGGGACCCCTTGATAAAATCAATGATAGAAAGTGTCTTCTTATTTGCGCTCTTAATTACCTTGCAAAAATAGATTCATAGTTCCGAAGTATAAAAGAGTGAAATCCTAACCTATTTCCATTTGCAACTAATGCATGTTAAGGGTGCTAAGAAATTTGATTTCAAAATGGAGGAAATGTTTATTTTATTAAAAATATTAGTTCTCCTTTGCTACACTATATTTTGACATATTGCTCCAAAGGTCTCATACAAACTGATAATACATTTGCATATATGGGAAAATGACTATTAGGTTGATTGGAAATTCTCCAATAGCAGGGTATGTGTGACATATTATTTTGATGTTTGGTGTTAAATGGGCATATAATAGTTGTAAAATCCATGAGGGAGCCTGATTCAAGTTTGAACATGGAAATGATATGTTATTCTGGATGAATCAATGGTTGATGTTATTGATGGAACAAGTCTTGGAGGCTAAGTGCGCTCCATAGTCCGATGTGGTTGATGGAATTTAATGTGGAAAGAGGATAAGTGACACATTTACTGCACGTCGTTCATACCCTACCTCGAAGCCACCACCCTCACTATTCCATTCGTGCTTGTTGTGGTTTCTCTGGCTGGTAGTGCCTCCATTGTGCTTGGCCTTTGGTGAAAGAAATTGTGCTTTGTTAATTTGATAGCATTCTTCTAACAGGTATGGTTTTTTACCTTGTCATTCATGGATTGGTCTCTGCTTCGGATAAAATTATCTTGTCGACTCTTAGAGTTTTCATGCGAAATGTGTTTTTTTTCCAAAGTTTACAATGGATTCGTTGTGGGCATTCTGGCCGTGTGACTCACATTTTGATTTGGGTTTCTTCCTGTTGGCATTTAAGCGTTTCAAATGAAATCATGATTCAAAATTCTATTCTAATTGAATTATTTTCCCATATGGCATCTGTAGCAAAGGTGATATTGTTGTGTTATGGTTGTTGGCAAACATATTATGGTGAACGCGTTCAGTTTCGCTCTTTTCTTGTGAGTTAATTTCAATGGGTTTTTATCTGTAAAAGAAAAGGAACAGTTAGGTTATGTGACTAGTGTACCCTCACCTTATACCCAGACTGTAGAAGATATGTAGTTTCATTATTGCCACATTTTTTGATGAAATAATGGCCTATGTATTTTGTTTGGCAGTCGTTTTGGGAAGTTTGTGGAAACGTTTGTGAAGGGGAGGGGTTCTTTTTTGGTTTAGCTTGCAGCCACTCTTCAAAATATACACCCACATGTCCACTCCAAGGCTTGCTTATCCATCTAATAAGATGGACAAGTAAATAAATATTAACTGAGATTCAAAATCATGTTTGGATGTTTTGACCAAACAATGGGAAGATTGATTCGACCCACTGAATCGTGGCTCTCTTTTTAATTACCCATGAGGAGATTCTATTGACTTGAAGTTGATGTGGTTTTGATGCTCACCATGTTCGCACTGGGGTTTCGAACCCAATTTGTTTTGGCAGCTGTTATTTGGGGTTGTAATGTAAATTGTTTGTGATGTACATTCAAGGGGTTTTACGATTGTTTTCTTCTCAACCTCTCATGTCAACTTGAGACATTATGGTTATGGTTTTTACTGAGTCAAATTGCTTGACAATAATCTCTTGCATAACACTTTACCAATTTAAAGAATATATATGGTTTTAAAAGGAGAAATTAAATTTGAATAGTTTAATAACCCTGTCATTTTCTTGGAGATTGATATTGGATAGTTTAAAGAAAATATTGCTATATCATGAATATTGTATGTTAAGAGAATTGTTGCCATGTTATGGATTCTGTGTGTTGAAGTTTGAAAATAATGTTATGGCACAAACATAATTTGGTGGGATTTTTGTAAATAAGTGTTCATGGTAAACAATGAATATTCAAATAATTTTGTGGATATTTAAATGATTGTTGTTGAATAAGGGAAATGTTGATTTTAAAGTCAATAAATGATTCTTGTAACATAACAATAATCGTTATTACTTCTGTTCATTGTCTCATTTTTTTCTCATTATACACCCACCACCTTCCAAATAAAATTTTATCCATTCCATGTTCTGTTATTCTGAATATCATTTTTAAAACAAAAGGATTAAAGAGGATTGGATAATGATTCTAGGTTGGAAATTGTGACATGGAGATATTATTTTTTGAAAGAAAAGGGATTTGCATTGATTGAACAATATTCATTGTTGATTCCCATCCATGCTACCATTTTTCATTCATTATAAACCCCCTCATATTCTCGATGACCTTATCATTCCGTGTTTAATTGCAGTTAATTATTAGATTGGATTTGGTGAAGTTGTGTCAATGGATTGATTGCATATGCTTCTATTGTGAATTATGGAGCCAACATCTTGATTTTATTTAGGTAGAGTATTAGTGAATGGATTGATAAAATTTTTCATATTCTAATTGGAATATTGCTTCATGATGAGTTTATTTAGCAGGAGCAACAATGGAAGATGTATAAATAGAGGCAGAGGAAATAATTGGAAAAGAGGCCATAACAGTCCATGATTCACAATACATTTTGATGTTGATCCAAAAGATCTAAATCAACTTTTCCAAGTTGGGTTTTTTAAACTAGTTGGCCAAGGAATTCTACAACTTAGGCTTGAGAGGCCTCCTTTCTAGCCACACCAAAATTTCTCTGGTATATGTGTTCCCCCTCATGTTTCTATGCAGCTAGAATCACATTCCAATGATGGTTGGCAAGAGATAGTCCACCAACCTGTTGCACATCATAATGGGTGGCCTATAGTATCATTTTCATTCCCCCCTCCTCCACCGTCATTTAATCCAAATTCACAAGATGATCGCCTTGTTTCACCATCCCAGTCTTCACATGCAAGAAAAAGGCTTAAAACCACTATGCCCGAACCATAGATTGACAAAGGGAAAGAAGTGGAAAATCCCCCTAACTCTTCTGAAAATTCATTTGAATTAGTGTCCTCCCATCTCCACCTCAAAGATAATTTCTCCCATATCATCAACAAAATCCATCCTCATGGTTCCAATCAGCCTAAAGCTGTTACAGAAGGAAAAACAACAGGAAGATCAAAAGAGAGTAGTAGTGAAAAGAGGCAAATCGCATCTCATAACAAATATGGTTTTTAATGTTGTTAATGTTATTTTATTTTGAGGACAATGTTTTTTGATATGACATAATTTTGGACAACAAACTTTAGACAGAGTTTTTGACAACATGGATATAATGTTATTTATGGATATAGTCATGTTTTATTTTTTTTTATATTAAAATATTTGACTATTAATATGAGGATGGGGTTACAAGGCAGACATTTGAATTAAATCTTTGTAGTATTATACTTCATGTTTTGATGATTGTTAAAGAAATGAAAATTGAAGTGACAAGGGGTCCCACCTATTTAGTTATTATTTAAATAGACCATTATCTATATGTATTATTATTTATTTGTCTAAACTAATTAGTTAAGCTAATTAAGCTTAACAAAAGAAAAGTAGTTGAACTACCATAACTTATTGAGAAATAATAAAATCTCAATCAATTGAAGAGACAAAGGGGAGGAGAAAAGAAGGAGAACTTCTGATATAATGTTTGCTCTATACTTTTGAGATAATTATTTTCTTCATTCATTCTGAGTTTACTAGAAAGATAAACCATCTTGGTGACAATAGGGTGCAGCATGATTCAAAACTGAATCATATCTTTCAACAAATTTTTTCTAAATGTGTATGATTTATCTTTGGAAGTATGTGTGTTCTTGTTTGTTTATGGATTAGATTTCATGACTGATAAAGAATATTTTGCAGAGTCAAGTGAATTTTTTTTTATGGTAGGTTGATCCAGATCTTTAGCTTCATTTTTCTTTTGTTGTTATAGTCTTTTTGTATGGTGTCGATCGGAGACTTCTAAATATGACTTTGGACCCACCCTCGCAAGGGTTTGTAAAGAGAGTTCTTCTTTGTATCTCATAATGAAGTTAATATAAAAATCAGATTTCTAATTTCAATCTCACATGTGTATCTTAATGATATTGTTCAGATTTTACTTTTATTCTTGTTTCTTATCCATGTACACACTTTTGTATATCTCTATTTATTTTCTTTTTCACAGTTACATATAACATATAAAATAAGCCTTAGTCCCTAGTACATATTACATGTGGATTAAGAGATTGTTTTGAATTAAAGGCTATAAACTCCAGTAACATTCCCAACTATCTTGCCTTAGCCTATCAAGATCTGAAAATGTTTGAGTAAGGTTCTTCAAACCTTTTCCTCAACATTTATTTGGCGACCATACTGGGGAGATCTTCCATATCTCTCTAATTGATTGTATCACGACTATATTTCATTTTTTTGTTTTGTTTGATTACTCTTTGATTGATTTTTTTCACAACAATACCTATTACAAGACAAACCAATATTGGAAATGGTATTGATGACCAAACCAACATTACATTGACTTTATTCAACACTATTTTAGAAACTTCTAGTACTCTTGCTGAACTTGAACGCTCTTGGGAAGTAATTGAAAGGGACATAAATATTCGTGAACGTTGGGAAGCCAAGAAAAGGCAACCCAAAAATTAACAGTAACCTTTCCTCTTACTTGTTTTAATCATTTTTGTTTCATGCCCTCTAATTCTCGTATTTCTCGAAGAAGAAGAGGATTGTCCCTTGAAGTTACTTCTATTTTTGAAATGGGGAAGAGAAAATTTGTTTTACGAACACACCAAAGTGCTCTTAGGCAAACCTTATCTTATTCTGCCAATTCATATTCATCTCCCATACCTATCACCTTCAATATGACGTCTTCGCGTAGTGGTAGTGGCACCAGAGGTTCCTCCTCCTCGCAACCTTCCGCTTCATCTATGATTGGTAGTATCTATAGTCATCAAATCCCTATTCAGTCTACTACCAATCCTGCCAATTTCATTAAGAAATATGGGCTTTTCCAATTTGAGGAAGATGCTACAACCACCCCCTCGCACGTATCTCCCCCCTTGAATCTCGCACCATCCACCCAACCATTACCGAAATTCAAAGATCACTTACCTAGGTTCTTGGGAAATGCTACTGTTACCATGAATGAACACCTGGTATCATTTTCTAACTCTTTTCATAACACAGGGTTTAACAATAACGATACTTGCATGTGTTTATTTGTAAATTCTCTTGAAGGGAAAGATGCAACTTCTTTTTTTGATCTCCTGCCCAAAATCTTTTCAATTTGTGAAGAATTGGTCAATTGATTTAAGTCCACTTATGGACACCCCAAGAGTCCAACTGATTAGTTAAGGGAGTACAACAATATTTCCTATAAAGATGGTGAAACCATCAAGTATTTTAACCTTCACTTCACCAAGCTATATAATCAAATTATTGAACTAATTCATCCTCAAAATCAAGCTACGTTCATGCATTATTATAATTCTTTACCTTCCCCTTATCATCAAAGAATTGAAGAAAAGGCTATTGACAACCTTGTTTCCTCCCTTCAGACTTCCTTAGAATACAAAGAGAAACTTGAAAGGGCTGGTCTTCCTAAAGGGGACTTGGTTAAGAAAACATACATGTCTTCCATTCTACAATTCACGCAAGATATGAATAATAAGATGATAGCCCACGAATGAAAATGAATTTCCCCTTCCTCTTCCCCTAGGGGTTCTTCTTCTTCCCTAACTCCTTTTAGAAATACCAATGAAAGAAATTTTCAGCCAAATTCCATTATGACTCGTATTTGGTGTAACTTCTGTGAAGAAAATCATGATGAGAACACCTGCGAAGTAAAAAGAAATGATAGAGATAAGATATTTTGAAAAAGGCCCAATACCATGATCGTTGTTTTATATTGGGCCGAACCAAAGGATGTTATGGTAGTCAATACCAGGAACAAATATTACACTGCCAAGAGAAAATTTGATCTTCCTCACACTTCTTTTTCCCCAAGCACATCTTCTCCAAATGTTCATACACAAACTGTCAGAACTTCAAATGATCAAGGAGTATATTATCATCTTCCCTCTTCTAAATACAATATCCTTAACCAATTGGATAATATCAAAGCTAATGATACCCTTTTGGACATGGTTGTCGTCCCTGAACAACAAAAGCATCTTAAGAATTTTATGGAAGGTAAAGTTTCCACCATAGCCAATCTATTTGAAGAGTCAAAAGAAGAGGATTCAACTGTAAATAAGATAGGTGTAAATAACTTTAGGAACCCTGTAAAAAAACCCCCTTTCTATCTTTCAGTAAAAATCATGGATAAAATAGCTCATTGTTTCCTAATTGATGGCGAATCTGGTCCAAGTGTGATGTCTAAAATTATAATGGAAGAGATTGGATTATATTGTACCAACGAAAATTCTAGAAGAATGCTCTCTTATAATATTTGCAACAATCAACTATAGGTGAAATCAAGTATGTAACCTAGTTTTGTGTGCACATCCCGAGATAAGGACAACTTTCAATATCCAAGTAATTGACATGCCGGTGAGTAACTACTCAATTATTATGGGAAGGGACTGTAAAGAATTAACTGGTGGATACCTTTCACTTGATGGCACACATTTGTATGTTCCTTGAAACAGAAAGAACATTATAGTTCTTAGGGAAGGAAGAATTTCACCTTATATAGGAACCCAATTTAAATTACCTCAAAGAATATTTACGAGTGTACTCTATATTTTTCGAAGAAGGTGATACTATACTTCAAACAATTGATTTTGATGATGGCATGCGGCACATGCATTTCTATGGCTCATGTTCTAACGAAGGTAATGGAACCAATATCATTCTATATTCCCCTATAGGAAACATTCACAATTTCTCTTATAGGTTGGAATTTCCTTATACAAATAATGTTTTTAAGTTTGAGGCATTATTGTTGGGTATTGAAAATGCATATAACCTTGGTTGTGGCCAGATTACAGTCTTTGGTGATTTTGAACTTGTTGTGAATCTTTTATGGAAAATTTATGTACCAAACAATAAGTTACTTAAACGTTATACCCAAGATTTTTGGATGTTGATTTCAAATCTGTTATCATTTAACATCACTCATGTTAAAAGGGAACTTAATTCAATGGCTGATAGATTAGTTTTTTTTAGGCTTCCCCTATTCGATAAAGTTTACCTCAAATACGTGATTGTACATTCTAATATCTATACTGTCCTCACCACCCTGGCAACGTAGAATCATAGCAAGTTTTTCCTAGTGATGAAGGAATTCGCACTTTCATACAAAATGAACCATTTAAGCCCAAAGAAATCATCTTTGTTGAAGATGACAAGTTTCCTAAAGGTTTGACTCATCTCGAAAGTTCATTTTCGTCAAGTGATGTAGGCAACAAAGAAACACATAAAGAGGAGGAGTCAAAAAGGAAAGTTGGTGATACCATTTCCTTGAATATTGAGACATATGAATCTCCAAAGATCATTAAATTAGGTTCTCAATGTTCTGATGAAGAGAAAGAAAAATTCACAGAATTACTCTATGAGTTTCAAGATGTTTTTTCCTGGTCATACGAGGATCTTCATGGTTTTTATCCTACTCTCATATAGCATGCCATTCCTATCAAGGAAGGGGAAAAACCAGTTAGGCGAAGGCAAATATCTATTAAGCTTGCACTTGAAGCCACTATTAGAAAATAATTGGAAAATTTGTTGAAAGCTATTATAATCTTTCCATTTAAGTATTCTAAATGGGTTTCAAATCTGGTCCTTATTTGGAAAACTACTGATTAGATCATATTATGCGCCGATTTTCGTGCGTTAAACAGGGAAAGTTTCAAAGACCATTTTACACTTCCTAATATGGAAATGATTTTACAACAGGTTGCAGGGTCTCAAATGGTGTCTTTACGTGACAATTTTTTGGATATAATCAAATCAACGTAAAAAGGATTGATACATATAAAACCAAAATTACCACACATTGGGGCACATTTTCTTATGAGCGTATGCCATTTGGTTTATCTAATGCAGGTGCCACCTTTCAAAGAGCTATATAGATAGATTTTGATGATATAATCGGTAAGATTATCCAAGTTTATCTTGACGATTTGAATGCTTATTCTAAAAATCGGTTGGATCATTTCGGTCATCTTAGAAAACTTCTCATGCGCTGCAGAAAATTTGGCGTTTCTTTAATCCTTCCAAGTCTATTTTCAGTGTCACGAAGGGTAAGCTTCTCGGCCACATTGTTTCCGATTAAGGGATAAGTATAGATCCTGAGAATATTACTACCATTCTGAACCTCCCTGCCCCCACCTCCAAGAAAGAAGTTCAATCTTTCATGGGAATTATTAATTTTATTCATAGATTTGTTATTGATTTTGTTGTCATGGTTAAACCAATCCATAATCTTTTGAAGCAAGATCATTCTTTTTCTTGGACAGATGATGTCGATAATTCTTTCCTTAGGATTAAGAAGGTGATCAAGTTTGCACCGGTTTTGGCGAGACCGAATTTTGAGAAATATTTTATAGTATATACCAATGCCATCGAGGAAGCAATTTCTGCTATCCTCTTACAATGTGATGACCAAAAAAATGAAAAATTTGTAGCTTACATGAGTCAGAGTCTATCAGATGATGAGGTCAAATATTCTTATATTGAGAACCTTGCTTTCTCTCTTGTTAAAGATATAGAAAAAATTCTCCATTTTATTTTAGGAAAACATACGCAAGTAAAGGTAATCATGACTTCAAAGACGATAAAGGGATGAGACTTATCCCTTCACTTAGTGCAACATGTTGAGCCAAGTGAATAACTTGACGATCAAGATAATCCTCTTTCAACGTTATTTTATATTGAAAATCAAAATCTCTCTATATATGAGCATCCTTGGTATAAAAATCTGGTGTATTATTTGCAGTATCAAAGGTGCCAAGATGAGTTAGATCCTCATCAAAGAAGGATACTTTGCCTTGAAGCTTCTAAGTATATCATTTTAGGGGACTCCTTGTTTAGAAGATTTGTTGATGGTTTGCTGCTATGATGTGTAAATGATGAAGAAGCACAAAAATTATTACATGAAGTACATGGATCATCAACATTTGTCATCCATATTGGTGGTCATTTTTCTACTAGGGCTACTACTTTTAATATCATAAGAAATGGTTATTATTGGCCTTTGATCTTTCGCGATTCTTATAAATTTGCAAGGTCCTATGGTAAATGCCAAAAATTTGTTGGTAAATAACATCTTTATGCCATTCCTTTACAACCTGTCCTTCCAGATTCCCTTTTTCTAAGTGGGGTCTAGACTTTATTGGTCCAATCAATCCTTCATCCTCTAGGGCACATCTTTATTTTGACAGCCACAGATTACTTTACTAAGTGGGTTGAGGATGCCCCTCTTAGACATGCTCAAGATGAATAGGTAATCTCTTTTCTAGAGTCTAATATATTTTCCAGATTTGTCCTTCCATTAGAAATCATTACATACAATGCTCCAGCCATCATGTCATCTAAATTGACTCAATTTCTGGCTAAAATAGGAGTCAAGCATTTCACTTCATCTTCTTATTATCATCAGGGAAACGGAAAGTAGAATATACTAATAAAAACCTGGTCAGAATTATAAAGAGAGTCATAGAATACAAACCTCGCCAGTGTCACACACTTCTAACTTATGCTCTTTGGGCAGATCATACAACCACCAAAGAAATTAAAGGCCTTACTCCCTTTGAGCTCGTATATGGCCAAGAGGCTATTCTGCCTATTTAACTAGAACTTTCTTCCTTACGGTTGATGCTACAAACTGAAGAATTAAATTCTTTTGATGTTTCTCAAAGGATAAATACACTACTAGCCCTGGAAGAACAAATAAATTTTTCATTGGAAGTATTTTAACAAAAGAGAAAAGACCCTTGAATTTAAAATTGATGACAATGTATTATTGTGGGATTCAACCCATGCTGAGAAAGGGAGGCATTCTAAATTCCAAAAGTTATGGCTAGGTCCTTTCAAAATTGCTCTTATCCTCGACACAAATTCATATCTTCTTAAATACATGGATGGGCGATTGTTTTCTTATCGTACCAATGGTTCCCACTTGAAGCATTATGTGGAACCATCTTGACCACTGGTTCTATTTTTGTGTAAATATGACTACATTGTATATATTTTTGTCTTACATTTTTTTTGTCACTTTGGTTTATTGAGTTTTATTTTATGTTGTTTATTTTGCATAGTCATCAGAAATAAAGTATGGAACAATTTTTCCATAATGATGTCACTCTGTAAGTATTGTTGATCAATAAAAACAAGATAAACGTGACTGCTACAATATCTTCTTTTTGAGACACTTATGGAATAGTTTTTTTCTTTCAATATTGTTGTAGTATAGTTGGTTTTGTTTTCTTCCTGGTTTCTACTATCCCTTTTCTTCCCTTCATTATGATATCTAAGATCATATCAAAAGCATTCTCCATGGAATTTCAAGAAAAAATTGTCATTAGTTGTGAACCTTGTTGATTTTTATGCATACAGGACCATTTCCCCTCATACATCTCACTTTCCATAAGTTATTCCCAAAAATCCCATCTCATCTTTCCCTTAAACCATAATTTCCCCCCTGTTGCATAGCTATTATATGAGCAGTTTCAATCACCTACTTCTACTGGTCTACAGATCTTAGCATTTTGAGTTCTAAAGATGTTGAGAATAGATTTCCCTGTGGAGTTGCCAGTTTGTTGACGCCTAAAAAGTGCAACATAAAGTTCTTGCCCACAAATAAGTTGTAATG
>JASDQU010028190.1:0-13894 GCA_032191745.1 Picea mariana | reverse complement strand
AACTAATGGATGTTAAGGTTGCTAAGCAATTTGATTTCAAAATGGAGGAAATATTTATTTTATTAAACATATTAGTTTGCCTTTGTTGCACTAGATTTTGATATATTTCTTCAAATATGGTCTCATACAAACTCATAATACATTTGCATATATGGGAAAACGACTATTAGGTTGATTGGCGATTCTCCACTAGCAGGGTATGTGCGATATGTTATTTTGATGTTTGGTGTTAAATGGGCATATAATAGTTTTAAAATCCATGAGGGAGCTCGATTCAAGTTTGAACATGGAAATGATATGTTATTTTGGATGAATCAATGGTTGATGTTATTCATGGAACAAGTCTTGGAGGCTAACTGTGCTCCATAGTCGGATGTGGTTGATGGCATTTAATGTGGAAAGAGGAGAAGCGACGTGCATTTAATGCACAACGTTCTTACCCTACCTCGAACCCACCACCCTCACTATTCCATTTTTTCTTGTTGTGGTTTCTCTGGCTGGTAGTGCCTCCATTGTGCTCGGCCTTTGGAGAAAGAAATTGTGCTCTGTTAATCTAATAGTGTTCTTCTAATATGTATGGTATTTTACCTATTCATTCATGGATTTCTCTTTTCTCCAGATAAAATTATCTTGTTGGCTCTTAGAGTTTGCATGCAAAATGTGTTTGTTTTCCAAAGTTTACAATGGATTCGTTGTGGGAATTATGGTTGTGTGACTCTCATTTTTATTTGGGTTTCTTCCTGTTGGCATTTAAGTGTTTCAAATGAAATTATGATTCAACATTCTATTCTAATTAAAGTATTTGGCCATATGGTGTCTGTAGAAAAGGTGATATTGTTGTGTTATGGTTGTTGGCAAATGTCTTACGGTGAAGGTGTTCAATTTCTCTCTTTTATTATCATTTAATTTTAATGGGTTTTTCTCTATAAAAGAAAAGGAATAGTCAATTTTTGTGATTGTTGTACCCTCACCTCATACCCAGACTATAGAAGATATGTAGTTTCATTATTGCCACGATTTTTGATGAAATAATGGCCCGTGTATTTTATCTGGCAGCCGCTTTGGGAAGTTTGTGGAAATTTTGTGAAGGGGAGGGGTTGTTTTTTGGTTTATATTGAAACCACTCTTCAAAATATATGCCCACAGGTCCACTCTTGGACTTATCCATCCAATAAGGTGGACAAGTAAATAAATATTAACCCATACTCAAAATCTTGTTTGGTTGTTTTGACCAAATAGTGGGAAGATTGATTCGACCCACTGAATCATGGCTCACTTTTTGATTACCCATAAGTAGATTTTGTCGAATTGAATTTGATGTGGGTTTGATTCTCATCATGTTCGCACTAGGGTTTTGAACCCGATCTGTTTTGGCAGCTGTTATTTGGGGTTGTAATGTAAGTTGTTTTTGATGTACAGTCAAGGGGTTTTACTATTGTTTTCTTCTCAACCTTTCATGTCGACTTGAGGCATTCTGGTTATGGTTTTGACTGAGTCAAATTTCTTGATGAAAATATCATGCATAATGCTTTATCATTTTAAAGAATATCTATGGTTTTAAAAGGAAAAATGAAATTTGAACAGTTTAATAACCCTGTCATTTTCTTGGAGATTGATATTAGATAGTTTAAAGAAAATATTGCTATATCGTGGATATTTTATGTTAAAAGAATTGTTTCCATGTTATGGATTATGTGTGTTGAAGTTTGAAAAGAATGTTATGGAACAAACAAAATTTGGTGGGAGTTTTGAAAATAAGTGTGCATGGTAAACAATCCATATTCAAATAATTTTGTGGATATTTAAATGATTGTTGTTGGATAAGGGAAATGTTGATTTTAAAGTCAATAAATGATTCTTGTAACATAACAGTAATCACTATTATTCTCGTTCATTGCCTCGTTTTTCACTCATTATATGCCCACCACCTTCCCAATAACATTTTATCCATTCCCTGTTCTGTTATTCTGAATATCACTTTTAAAGTAAAAAGATTAAAGAGGATTGGATAATGATTCTGGGTTGGAAATTGTGACATGGAGATATTGTTTTTGGAAGCAAAGGGTTGTGTGTTGCATGAAAAGTATTCATTGCTGATTCTCATCCATGCTACCATTTTTCATTCATTATAAACCCCCTCATATTCCCAATGAACTTATCATTCCATGTTCAATTGCAGTTAATTATTAAATTGGATTTGGTGAAGTTGTGTCAATGGATGGATTGAATATGCTTGTGTTGTCAATTATAGATCCAACATATTGATTTTATTTAGAAAGAGTATTAGTGAATGGATTTATAAAAGTTTTCATATTCTGATTGGAATATTGCTTCAGGATGAGTTTGTTTAGTAGGGGCAGCAATGGTAGAGGTATATACATAGGTAGAGGAAATAATTGGCAAAGAGGCCATAGAAGACCACAATTCTCAATACATTTTGATGTTGATCCAAAATAGATAAATCAAATTTTCCAAGCTGGGTTTTTTAATCTAGTTGGCCAAGGAATTTGACAACCTAGGCCTGAGAGGCCTCCTTTCCAACCACACCAAAATTTCTCTGGTATCGGTGTTCCCCCTCATGTTTTTATGTAGCCAGAATCACCTACCAATGAAGGTTGGCAAGAGATCGTGCATCAACCTACTACACATAATAATGGGTGGCCTACAATATCATTTCCCTTTCCCCCTCATCCATTGCCATTTAATCCAAATTCACAAGTCGATTGCCTTGTTTCACCAACCCAGTCTTCACATGTAAGAAAAAGGCATAAAACCATTATGCCTGAACCAAAGATTGACAAAGGGAAAGAAGTGGAAAATTCCCCTAGCTCTTATGAAAACTCATATGAATCAATACCCTCTCATCTCCACCTCAAAGATAATTTCTCCCATGTCATCAATGAAATCCATCCTCAAGGTTCCAATCATCCTAAAGTTGTTACAGAAGGAAAAACAACAGGAAGATCAAAAGAGAGTAGTAGTGAAAAGAGGCAAACCACCTCTCATAGAAAATATGGTTTTTAATGTTGTTAATGCTATTTTCTTTTGAGGAAAGTTTTTTTTTATATGACATAATTTTGGACAGTAAATACATATTTAGACAGTGTTTTGGACAACATGGATATAATGTTATTTTGGATATAGTAATGTTTTTTTTTTTTGATATTAAAATATTTGACTATTAATATGAGAATGAGGGTTACAATGCGGATGTTTGAATTAAATATTTGGAGTATTATACTTCATGTTTTGATTATTGTTAAATAAATGAAAATTGGAGTGACAAGGGGTCCCACCTATTTAGTTATTATTTAAATAGACCCTTATCTATATATATTATTATTTATTTGTTTTAACTAATTAGCTAAGCTAATTAAGATTAACAAAAGAAAAGTAGTTGAACTACCATAACTTATTGAGAAAGAATAAAAGATCAATCAATTGAAGAGGCAAAGGGGAGGAAAATAGAAGGAGAAATTATGATATAAGTTCTGCTCTATACTTGCGAGATAATTATTTTATTCATTCATTCCAAGTTTACTAGAAAGCTAAACCATCTTGATGACAGTAGGGTCTTATTGAAGGCATCCATATTTAAAATTGAATCATATCTTTTAGCAGCTTGTTTCTAAAGGTGTATGATTTATCTTTGGCAGTCTGTGTTTTCTTGTTTGTTTATGGATTAGATTTCATGACTGATAAAGAATATTTTGCAGAGTCAAGTGACAACATTTTTATGGAAAGCTAATCTAGATCTTTAGCTTCAGTTTTCTTTTGTTGTCAGTCTTTTTGTATGGTTCCCATTAGAGACTTGTAAATTTGATTTTGGTCCCACCCCCACAGGGGTTTGTAAATAGATTTATGCTTTGTATCTCATAATGAAGTTAATATAAAAATCAGATTTCTGATTTCAGTCTCACATGTGTATCTTAACGATATTGTTCAAATTTTACTTTTGTTCTTGTTTCTTATCCATGTACACACTTATGTATATCTCTTCTTCTTTTCTTTTTCATAGTTACGTATAACATATAAAATCATCCTTAGTCCCTAGTACATATTACCTGTGGATTAATAGATTGTTTTGAATTAAAGGCTATAAACTCTGGGTAACATTCCCAACTATCTTTCCTTAGCCTAGAAAGATATGAAAACGCTTGAGTAAGGTTCTTCATACCTTTTCCTCAACAAACCATCTTGTGGTAGAGTCTAGACAAGGTGTGTACGTGCTCTGTGGGTGTCGCGGAGGTCTTTAGATCCTACCCCACTCCAAGTTGTTTTCATCCCTTGCAACATTCGTCGATCACCACGGTACCTCTGCCCCATATCTGGATTTTATCACTACTAAAAAAGTGTTATCTCCCACTACTGTCATCAAGGAAAACTTCTCTTTGTAATTTTCATGAGTCTATGAAGTGTCGTGTCTCATTGAATTATTGTTGCATTCATAATTCAATATGTATGCTCATGTTTATATGCATTGGATCCCATTATGACTTCGGTTGATTGGGTATCTAGTCTAATCATCACGCTTTTTCCACAAGAACTGACATCTTCACGCTCAAACACCATTTTATGTCTCCAAACTTGCCACATTCACAACTCTTTGTCTCAATCTGTCAAGTCTCCCATCATGTGTTCCCAATAAACTTCACCAAGTTACCCCAAAGGCATCATTGTCACCCACCGAGATAGTGATCTAATGTGTTGTTATCTAGTTTGAAGGTGAAGGAGGATGGTTGATTGGGCCATATCCATCATCTCCAATATATCTCAATGCAATAAGTGGAGAGTCGAAATACCTATGTGTTATATACATAAGAAGCAATACACTTGAACCGATTAAGCCTTCACACTCCTCAACAAGTCCTTCTAACTTAGGGTCATACGAAAATTCACTTTGTATAAGTTCTCTATGGGAGGAATATGCCTCTTCCTTGGCTCTTCTCCACCAAGTTTGTTGCATCTCCCTCTCATCCTCTTGGTCCATAGATGATCTCTTCTCCTATTCAACAAATTTCTCTAGTGTCCTCAACTCTGTGACTTCCTCCAATATTTTCTATGATTCTTCATACTTTAAACATAAATCTACCAAGCCATCCACTTCCTTATATAGATCTCCAACTATGTATTCAACACCGGTAATCCTCCATTCCATCGACATCAATATTATTTCATTTTCTATGTTGGGTTGTCCAATCATCATCCCACATTGTATAAGTTTGACCCAACAAGGTTCTCTTCTCTAGCTGTCTGCAATAACCAACTGCAAGGAGGTCATCTACATACCCTCTTCCTTTCTCCTCATGGTAGGAACCAAACATGGAGTTTTTCTTGAGAAAATGGCCAAATTTCCATGTTAGGAATAGGTGTTTAATTTTACTTACTCGTGAACTCTTGTCCCAACACAACTTCGAAATTGTCCATAGGAAAAATGGTGAAATTTTTCCTTCTACACTAGTTTCCAAGCTTCAATGAGACATCCTTGGCCACACCAACGACCCTCTCTACACCTAAGTTGACTACTTTGAAGTTTGTATCCATTGGCTTAGGCTACATCCCAAGTCTTTGCATCATATCCTCCCTTAATAAGTTATGAATCACCCCATTGTCCACCATAGCCATCACTAACTTCCCATTAAATTCGACCTACACATAGAAAATTATTGTCTCATCTTTCTCTTGGCTCTTCGTGTATCCTCCCTCCATGATGGAATTCAAGACCTGAAAGACCCCAATAGATGGGTTTTCTACTTTCTCCAAGGAATTCAACTTCTATTTAAAGGGATAATTCTTCGCATAGTGCTCCTTATCACAAAGCCAACACGAAATACACTCCTTCTGGTTCGCTACATCCATTTGCTTGGCATTATCCTCACTTCCCTTTGACATATTTTCCTTTCCTTTTTCCTTCTTCTTCCCCTTCCTTTATTGCTTCCCACCTTGGCTGTCCTCACTCTGTTAGGATATTTAGACACTTAGTATTTAGTTAATATCTACTTGATCTAATGTGTCGTTAGGTAAAAGTGTGTTTCTTAGTGTGTTTCTTTAGTTATATGCATTAGTATGCATTTGTAGTTACGAAATTTGACGGTCACGATATGTTCCCGACATAGAGTTATTCGACGGTTCATGTTCTCCTCGATCTTAACGACTACATTGATTTATGTCTTAGCACCCAATTGGTCCATCTATTTTATTTAAAGAGCATGGAGGGTCATTTTTCGATGATCGATAGTGATAAAATATCTTGTAAATCTCTATGTAATCTTTTTCTTTTGCATTAATAAATTTCTCCAAGTGGCCATGTTGGGTGGGTGTTGTGGGTGGGAAATCCCTCCTATGGACTAGCACTAAAGGTTTTATCATGCATGTAGAAATGACCTAATGATTCTTACTTTTTATCATCATCCCATGCCTAGTCCCCCATTACTCATATGTAAATACAAGGCTCAAGAGATTAAGTTGACGTACCTTATTTTTCGTGTTTGATGTCAATCCCTTTTCATGCTTGGTCGTTCTTTGACTGCAACTCTCCTCCCAATGCTAACCTGCATTCACTAAAGACAAACAAAGAACTCCACATGCATTTTATCTATGAACTAATGGGTTAGATATTTAATCAATCATACAATCAATATTCCAATAATGACAATCTCATATGGCAGGATGGGAAAATAAATTCTTTTATTAACTTCACAATGATACCTTACAATGATAAAGTCAGCTACTGCTCCTCGATCCTGGTCCTGGGCTCTTCTTCCACTGTCTTCCAACTACTTTTCTCTATACATCTCTTTGCACAAGGATGGATAAAGGTTGGGACAAAGGGAATGCTCAATCGGGTATAGTTTCTTTACTATGATTCTCCTCCTTTCAAATGGGACCCCTAAACCTTCTTTTATAGGCTATAAGAATCTAGGTATTTGGTCGAGTGACTGGCCATGCATGGACGAAAGGTTTAGTTAACTTACCCAAAGTTGTGTGTTCCATCAACAACTTTCCTTTTTTCGTGCTTTTGTAGGTACACACGAGATGTCTTGGGTCAGCTAGCGTGTACATGCATGCAATAATGGAGCAGGGCACGTGGTCCTTTATAAAAAAAGGTTTTTAAGAAGAGTTCTTCATCAGTGTTTTGGCAAAGAAGGAATCTGAGATGGCCTACTGCCAGGTAAGCATGTCTAGTGAAAATTAGGGTTATAACAGATTCCCCCTAATGTGTGAGGTCAGAAGAGCATCTGATGGCCGAAATACATTAACAATCTTCACCGATGTGCCGAACAAGTGAGCCCAGGGACCAGAAATCGGAAGGTGTCATCTGCAAAATAATAATTGTCTCACCAAGGTGAGCATACCCATGCTTGGGATAAAATAAAATCATGGCTACCAATCAAATACACTATAGATCCATGTCATATAACTATATAAAGTGTAGCCATAAGCAATACACAGTGGAGCTACATCTCGAAATAAAAAATATATACGTGTAGAGTATCCATCTTCTAGAAGTTGATAAGGACTGATGGCTGGAGATGAGGTCTTCAGAGCTCGAGCAACAACTTCAAAATCTTCAAAACTTGGGTAGGAGTGTAATATGAGTGTATGACTTCACTACCCAGAGGTCTTCGATGACTCGTCGGTCATGGACTAGAGAATCTTGATGATCAGACTGAAGGCTTCATTGATTTCGAACAAAGACTTGATTGGACATTCAGGATAGCCAGGCATGAGGGCAGGAGACAAACTGCAGAGGGGCCGACTCAGGCTTGGTAAAAACTTCCCTTGGACAATAGCACGACAAATGATGAGACTCAAGAAGCATGACATTAGCATAAGTTTACGAGGCAGGAGGCAACATGAACTCTCCATATGTTTGGAAGAATAACCAAACAAAGGAGGACACAACTCTATGTAGCGAGAACAACTTCCCAAGGTCGTATTAAATTCCAGATTTTGACGAAAAAACAGACATATGTGCTTTATCCAAGGGTGACTCATTATGCTGCCAATAAAGAAAATAGTTTTCCCTTCCTCTTTTTGGAGTATATTTGATTTTTTTGTCTTTTTCAATAATTTTGGAAAAAGAATAAAAGAATGTTATGTTACAAAGGAGGAATGAGTGTTGCAAACATACAAGTTCAAGGTGCAGAGACAAGACTGATGTTCAAAGTAAGGACACTCGGAAAAAATCCTCCAGGGGCCAAAGGTGTCAAGATGCAGAGGTAAAGTGCTACATGGTTTGCGTATAAGGCATGCTTTAGATGGTTCAGTTGAGAGAAACATGGAGCTGGCATTAGGCCAAAGACGCGGGTATGCAAATGCGATTAATAAAACACACAATGGTAACGTCCTTCGATGTGAGTTTAACGAGCCCAGAGAAGGTAATCTCGGTGGTTTTTCATATTTAGAGAGTCTGAAAAACGTAAAAGGAGACTCCATTGGGGTACCTTTTTCGAAGGTAGTCTAGTCGGTTCGAAAAAGGGGTAAACTAGCACCGAAAAGACGTCTATTCAAAACCATTTCAACGAGTGTGATAAAGACAAGATCACTCGACAATTTTTTCATTTTTAAGGAGTCTGAAAAAATCTTAACTATGGACTCTGTCAGGAATGTTCTTCTGGACCATTTTAACAAGTGTAAAAGAATAAGGTCACTCGACGATCTTTTCAATTTTAGGGAGTCTGAAAAGAGCTTAACTATGGACTCTGTGGGGGTTCCTTTTTCATAAATTTAGTCCCTTAGGCCCGAAAAAGGGTTAAAATGATACCTGAGAGTACTCTTCTAGAGAACTAAAGTTCCTTAGAGTATACCTTTGTTCGTACAGTTGACCGTCCAGACCGAAAAAGGGGTAAACTACTGCCGGATAGACGTGACTTCAAATTTCAGTTAATGAGCGTGAAAGGCCACAAGATCACTTAGCAATCTTTTCATGTTTAGAGGGTCTGAAAAGAGCTTAAAAGAAAACCCGTTATGTTTTTTGGGAGTCCCAAGGGTGAGGTCAAAAGTGAAGAGGAATCATGCAAATGAGGCTCAAACTCGTAATCAGGAAAAACAGAAAGGACTCCCTAGCCTACATTCATTAGTGACATCATGGACACTATAACGCAACCCGTATCTACCTAGGGAATCCATGTTTCGGTAAGCTCTACCACCAAATCGCGACACTTATAAGGCAACAATGATGGTTCCATGTCGCAATCTGATGGGATCGATCCTATGGAAAAGGGATAAAGACAATGAGATACAAAAGTTGGGGTGGAAACCTAACCTATATGCTCAAGTTGATCATCTAAGGTTTTTTCCACGGACTGTCAAAAGTGACCCAAAATTCCAAAAAAATGTCCTGATACCCGATCATAACCTTCCAACGCAATTCCTGAATCACTCTAAATGGTTTTCAATTTAAAGAAAATGATAAGGGGCCAAAAAAAATGACAAAAAGAGGACAAAAAGTCTATAAATAGAAGCTGGCAGCTCATTATCACCATTGCTGATTTGGAAATTGACTCTAGAGCAAAAAACCCCCTTTGATAAAAGTGGTGATTCTGGGAGCTAAAGTGGACGAAAGGACCATCCATCTGGACCAAGTATAAACTCTCTCCTCTTGCAATTTAAATCTTTATTTATGATTTTAGTTTCAAGTTTTGGGGGGGTGTCGACCCTCAAAAGGTCGGCCCTAGGTCCACGCGGGTTGCCCTATGACAGGTCGCGTGCACACTCGGGCAGAGGAAAAACTGCACACGTGTACATGCGACTATCATCATTACAACCCATGTGGACCCTTTATTTAATGAAAAATGTTTAAAACAGAAAGGGTTAACCCTCCAGAACTTGGTGTTTTGCAGGATGTATGTTCACTGGAGGGAAAGAGAGCATGAGGAGATTAGTGAGTTGGTCGGGGAAGACCCCAATGCTATTGCTTCCTTAATGCAATGTGGGTTGCTCAAGTTCTTCCTATGTCCTTTTATGCAGGCACAACCTAGGCTACTGAATGCCTTGGTTGATTATTGACATCCCGACGTAGAGACCTTTATGTTAGAGGGGCAGTCACTGGTGCCTACTATAGAGGACATATATTTTTTCATTGGCCTCTCCAAGAGAGGGAAACCAGTCAATTTTTGGACATTTCCTTTCGGGCCTCATAACATATCGGAATTGATAGGAATTTATTATGAGGCTGGTTCAGACTGATCGAGCTCACAGGTGCCCATAAGAAATATCATGGATTTATCACTGTAGGCAATTGTGTTGCTTATTGGGCGGATGATTGGTTCTGTGGCTCTACATCAGGCATCCCGTGCACAGATGAACTATAAAGTCCAGTGCTTAAATGCATAGATATTTGACTGGAGCACTACACTGCTAGATTGTATGAAGAGGCAACTGACAGATTGTCGGTCGCAGACGCAGAGGAAATTCAGGTTCGGGACGATTCTATGCTCTTTCTTCTCTGAAAGAGTTACTGGTTTCAGTCCTCGAGTGGTGGTACAAGTACATCAGGCCTCTCTTTCTGCGGTTTGCAGATGGGCAGTGTTATTGCCATGACAGGGTGGTGGAAGGACCAATGAGTCCTTCGATGACGATTTCTTTGCTTAGTTGTCGTGACAGATCCCAGTCATAGAGTATTACCCTTTATCTAGGATTTATTTCTCGAGAGATCCTTAGATACCGGTACCTCTTGGTGAGGAGCGAGGAGAGATGGGTAAGTTTGCATCGTTTTTTTTTTTTTTTTTGTGAAACATATGTAATTTTTATGTTGTTTTTTTATATATCATTTTTTTATACTAGAGTATTTGACAGATATGTGTCTATTATGTGCAGATGTGGTACCAGTGCGACCTGTGGATTACACAAGGAACAAGCGTCGTCCTCGGCCAGGGGCCGCACCTACCGCTGCAGGGGGACCAACAACATAAGGAGAGCTTCCAGCCGGTGAGGCTGAGAGGGTTTTGAGACAAGTTGAGCAAAATTTTACCTCGCTCACCCGCACCTTCCCTATGGAAGAGATTGAGGATCTACCACCATCTATGCAGTCTCATGTAGTGGGGGCACCATGGACGTGGGTTCGATTGTTTCAACGTTTGGAAAACGCTGTTGATCATTACAACAAGGCCCACAGGCTCTAACCTTAGTTAGTCTAGACTTTTCACATGCCGAGAGAACTACTTGTATATATGTTTTGAGGGCTTAAGCCCCATGAATCGTTACTGGTCATACTTTTGAGGCGCTTGCGTCCACCTATGTACTCTGATGATTATGATATTATATATGGATTTTTGTGTCTTTTTGTGTATTATGGATCATATTTTGCTTTAAAAAATGTATTTACATGTTTATGTGTATGTCTTTTTATATGTGTGCGAGATGCCAGTCTAAAATTTGATTAGCTAGAGTATCTGTAATTTGGTTTAATCTCCTAGGAACATGAAAATATGTAATATAATCAAAGCTTCGTTCTAAGAGACGTAACCTAAGGAATCGTTCATGTAAATTCGGATCATGAACATGGTAGACTCTATTTAACTGAGACATAGCCAACTGAGCGTCTAAATAGACCTGGAGATGAGAGATACCAAATGACAGGGCATCACGAAGCAACTCAATAATTGCACTATACTCGATGGCATTATTTGTGGTGTCACCTAAGCATATACCTCCCGAAGATAATAACTGGCCTCGAGGTGTAAGAACTACCCAAGTTGTGGAGGCAAGCCTCCAAGTGTGTTGACTAGCACTGTCTACGTACCCAATGAACACCTCTGATTCACTTGACATCTGCCATAGTGACAAAAGATAACATAAAAAATGACACGTCCATAATACTAAAAGAAACTAGAAAGTAATAGTACAAAGATTATACATATGTTACAAAAAGTTACCCAAGGTGACCTACCTATGAGTAATACTTCTTGAGGTAGAGCCCATTTCTAGGCTCTGCCAAAGAATTTCCCTCAAAGTCAACCAGACGATAAGTGCCCTTTTTTAGAACCTCTTTTATGATGAAAGGTCTGAACCACATGGTTTTGAATTTTCCTCCCCCCAGGGGGTCCTTATCTTGGTCATAGACCAGGACAAGGTCGCATTTAGAGAAAATCCAAGGATGAACGGACTGATCATACTAACACTTGACTTTATGTTTGTGAGCCTCGTTGGCCAGGGCTGCATCACGATGCTGCTCATTGAGCCATTCAAGGTATAATAACAATTCTTCAAGTGGAGAAGTGTCTGGCAATAACTGTATTGCCAACTTTAGGGACTGGATCTGACATTCGATAGGCAAGACTACTTCCATCCCGTAAACGAGTTGAAAAGGTGAGAAACTAGTTGTAGTCTTAATAGACGTTCGGTAAGCCCATAATGCCGAGTATAACATCAAATGCCAATTTGACTTGGTGGAGTTGATCGTTCGCTGTAGGATGGTCTTAAGACATTTATTTACAGCTTCCACTTGACCATTTTCTTGGGGGTAGTAGGGTGACGAATGTTCTTGCCACAACCCAAGATTTGATGTTAACTCGGTCATCATTTGGTTCTGAAAGTGACTGCCATGGTCAGTGAAAATCTCTCTCGGGACGCCGAACCTTGCTATTATCTGGTTGAATAAAAAGAGAGTCGTAGTCTCTCCATCATCTTTAAATGTTGGCATAGCTTCAACCCACTTCGTGAAGTAGTCTATGGCTACAATGATATAACGGTGCTCCCTTGCTAAAGGAGCATTGCATGTAGTGTAATCAATCCCCCACTTGGTGAAGGGACCAACTATGATGATAGGAAACATGGGAGTAGGATGTTCCCTCATATTCTGAGAGAAGATATGACATGGGTAGCATTTCTTGACCAATTCGATACAATCTTTGATTAGTGTCGGACATAAGTAACCTGCTCGTTGCCAACCCAGAAAAATGACCGCCACATGCTTCGATATGGTAATCGTTAAGCACGATAACCGCTTCTTCATGAGTGATACATCGACGCAGGATGCAGTCTACACCTCTTCCATACAACGTATCGTTGAGTATGAGATAATTCTTGGCCTGATGGCGTATGCAACGATGGTCATCACAAGAAGCCGAGGTGGGGCACTTCAAAGTCTGGAGATAGATAAGTATATCTTCGTACCAGGGATCCAAAGATGTGATAAAAAACATATCTCCTCTGATAGGAAACTCTTCAGGCACAACATCACTTGAATCAAATGGAAGTTATGAAATAAGTTCTGCGAAGACCAGTGACTTTTTGGATTTTGCTGAAACAAAATCTAAGTCAAATTCCTGAAGGACGACTATCCATCTACTGATATTTCCTCCTATTACCCATTGTGTCAACATGTATTGAAACAGATTCACAATGACAATGACGATGGTCTTGCGAAACAAAATATAATGGCGGAATCGTTGAACAGCATGGACTGCTGCCAACGCAAGTTTTTCGATATGAGAATAATTGAGTTTCGGTCCGAATAGGCCTCGACTAAGGTAATAGATCACATATTCTGAGAAAAAATCATCTTCCTGAACTAAGACCATGCTGATGGTTGACTCTGCTGCAGCCAGGTATAATAAGAAATCCTTGTCATAGTTAGGTGGATGAAGCAGAGGGGTAGTTGTGAGCGCTGTTGAAATATTGTAACTGCAAAGAGTATTCTTATTATTATTGATATATTATTCATGGGATCAATCCCCATTGTGGATTGATCATGTCGGTTATTGTAATATGACCAAATCCCCTTTTGCGGATTGGTCAAAAGACAATTATAATAGGCAGAATAAGAAGTCGGCCCCAACAGTTAATAAAGAGACCCAAAAATATAATAAAGGTGGGTTTACCCACCCAGTTGGAGAAGTTAGCCTTGCCAGTGAAGAGACACTTCACACGTGCTAGACTTGTATAAATA
>JASDQU010028189.1:0-24543 GCA_032191745.1 Picea mariana | reverse complement strand
TATATTTGTGAATAAGGAATGATTATAACTGACAATTAAGTAGTTGATTTGAGTTATTATGATCATAGTTAGTATTTTGTAGATATAGAATAGTTGGTAGTTATTAGTTAGATTAGTATAGTTAGTTTTAGTTTAATTTCTTTTATTTTATTAGTTAGTTTGTTTTAGTTAGTTTCTAGTTTCCTTAGTTTAGATCATTTAACTTAGATCAACCTTCTCTTTGGTTTCCTTACGAGACCTTAGGGCGGCCAACGGAGCCGTTAAACTCGTCAGGGTGGTCCATACCAAACGGCTTGGGTTATTTAGACAACCTCGGACCGGTTCCACTCTCCGAGTTGACGGACGGTCAATTTCGCCCGTCAACATGTACATTTGTGAATAAGTAATGTTGTAGATGATAATTAGATAGTTGATTTGAGTTATTATTAGTAGATTGTATATAATAGTTAGAATAGTTTGTATTTAGTTTTAGTTTTATTTAGTAGTTTGTTTTAATTAGATTAGTGTATTAGTTAGTTTTTATTTAATTTCTTTTATTTAATTTGTTTTATCAGTTTTAGTTAGTTAGTTTTAGTTTCTTTTAGATTACTTAGCTCAGATCAATTCTCTCTTTGGTTTTCTTAAAAGACCTTAGAGCGGCCAACGGAGCCGTTAAACTCGTCAGGGTGGTCCATTCCAAACGACTTGGGTTATTTAGACAACCCCGGACCGGTTCCACTCTCCCAGTTGACGGACGGTCAATTTCACCCGTCAAAAAATGGCGTTAGAAGGAGGGCCGACTGACAAGATGGCCTTGTAGGAGCCCTTATTTTAAATGTTTTCAATTTCCCCCATGGCTCCCCAAATCATTGTGTTGGAACATGCTTTCAACTTCTCATTACCTGATGTTCCCAACGAGACAGTCTCACGCTTGTCCAAACTCACCTTTGATGGTGAAAGCAATACATCTGCTAAAGAACACCTTAACAAGTTTTGGTGCAAATGCATCAAACATGACATCTCAGATTTAGGAGTTTTATGCAGACTTTTATCTTTTACTTTTAGAGGTCGAATCAAACATTGGTTTGAATCCTTTCCAGCATGTCACATTTTTTATTGGTTTCAATTTGTAGATGAGTTTCTAGATGCTTTTGAAATTTATGATTTTGATCAATTATGTGAAGAATTTCATACTTCGCTAATCAACGGCGATGCATCTTCAGAACACTTTTTGACAAGAGTCTATCATATCCTGTGTAAATTTAACCTCGATGACATGTCATTGGCATTAAATATTTTCTATGATGCTTCCATCCCTTCCATTCAGTCATGTTCAATCACGAACGAAGAACCAATTGCAAATCCTATCACTCAACTGCAAGAACAATTTTCTTCGCAAGAAGAAAAAAATTCTTCCGATAATGTTGAACAAGCCAGGGAGGTAGAATCTATCGATCAGGCTCTTATTGACAACCAAATTGGTTTTTCCTTTGAATCATTGTATTTTCAGTCTTCAAATAGTATGGAAGATGATTTGATTCTGGCTCAGGGTGAATACCCTCATTCTTGTAACTCATGCTCTAATCAACATTTAAAATCAGTCATTGAAGAACACTTAAGAAACAAAAATCTTCTTGAATGTTCTAGTGTTCCTATGAAATTGATTAGAGAGGAAGAATATTTAAACCTTCATCCTCAAAATGCACTTTGTTCACATGAAAGACTAGATGCTTGTCACAAAAATTTTGAATTATCTATCACACGAAAGGAAAATCCAGATGATCATATTATGTTAAGGAATTTGTCACCAAAACAGAGTAAGAGTTTTAAAGAAAGTGAAGAGAATTGTCTTGAGAATACCATTGTTGATTATCATAGTTCAAGAGACTCTTTTCATCTGCTTATTTCTCATTCCTTTTATTCTTTATATCCTGATCTATTCCTATATTCTGGTGGACTTGACATCTTACCTACAACATCCTACTCGTTTCTACCACAATCATATCCTTTCGATATGTTAAATTTTGGTGAAATTAATTTCGAGCATAACGTTGATAAAATCGGTTTTGACTCTTGTTCACTTTCATCACTCATATGGGAAAAGGACATGTTGCGAGATGATTTTACACAGTTTATTGTTGAAAGGGACGATGCATTATATTTTATGGAAATCAAACATTCTAAGTTTCATACTCGTTCTTTGCTTAGCTCGAATCTTAGTGTTGATGCTTCACATTTTGAAATGATCAATTGCATCGAAGGAAACATTCAAACCAATGATCTAATCGATCGCAGGAATCCTCCTATGATGAGCTTTCCATTGATATATTCGTTTCATCAAAGTCACGGTTTGCATTCTCATTTTTGTGACAGGATCTTAGGATGGCTTGAATATTCATATATGAAAAAATTTCATAATAAAGACAAAGTTGTTCTTGCTTTCTTTTTACCTAAGAATCTTGAAAGTAGGCGTGACATATTTCGTTTAAATCCTCCATGTGAAGAAATTAATGAGTACTTAGAGAACTTTCAGAAGGATGGGGCATTTCATCCTTGGCTGATGGTTATTCCATTTCCTCATAATCCTGACGAGTTTTTCAAAACTACTTACACTCACCCATGCCATTATGACTGTTATCACGACAAGATTGCACAATGGCTGGAGGATTCATACAACAAGAATATCCAAGGAAATGGTAATATCATGCTTACTTTGTTTTTAGATGTTGATTATGAAGGTAAGTGTGATATGTTTCTGTCATTTGTTGATATATTACTATTCCTTTTAATAATGCTTGATCTTGTTTTCATTGCAGGATTAGAGTTACTCTGATGGCTACACTAGAAACATGACTTCACATAGCATCCTGATTTGTTTAGTAGTTAGGGTAGGTTTTGGAATAGGTTTTTCTTTCAGTTTAATTTCTCACTAGTTTTGTTTTTAATAAATGCAGTCATGAACGCAAGTGGGCGCACCACAAGAACCATAATACGACTGTTGTAAGGGAAGTCCCCTTGATCTCTTTCTCTTTACTTCTAGTTGAATGTTTATTTTAAAAAACGCAGTATCATCATGAAAATCTTAAATGGAAAGTAAAGAGATAAATGAATCTAAATCAACCCTGACCCAAGGTACCATGAGTAGGACTCCTTTCCCATCATCCAGGATTTTCCTACTTTCTTTCAGTTTCCCAGGGGATTGTTGCATGAGGTTTTCAAATGCACCTTCTGTGTATATTTGTTTTTTGTTTTTGTTGTTTGGATTTCTTTGCTTTCCAAATTTTTCTTCGCTGGTGTGTTTTGATTTCTCCCTTATGCTTACCAGTTTTTTCTTTTGGAAATACACCTACCTGCATCACTGAGCTATTCAGACAAAGACGATAGAAATTTTCTTCCCTGAAATAACTTCTGAAAGTTTGTACAAGTCTCAATGGTATATTTCTAGAATTTATATCTGTGTTGGAAAATTTTCTTGTTTGAAAGAAGTTTACTAATTTCAATCTCTGAGCAAAGTTTTTCATGATCATCTATTATCTTTTTATGCTGTCCCTTTTCCGTAAAGGAATGACTCAAAAAGATGTCTCCCTGTCATAGTAAGTTGTTTTAGAAATAAAACATTTCTGGAGCTAGATAAAGGACAGTATCAAAAAATTCTGGTGAGGTCTAAAAAAATGATAAAATATCAAGATTTTTCAGCGTCACCCCGCTCAGCTATCCATAAAAGAAAAACAAAATAAAAATGTTAATAAGAGTTGTGGGAAGTGTTTGTAAACCCACCGGGATACTGAACAGGTCCGCTGGCAGTGGGTAAATGCAATCATGGCACCAAGACAACTTCGTCGGGGTACTGAACAGGCCTGCTGGCGGTGAAGCAATGTCGGGTACATGAAAATCTGTAAAAATTATGAGAAACCTCTTTAATGTCCTTTACTCTGATCTAGACCTTCTTGATAGGATACGAATGTTCGAGTGGGTTAAATGGCAATCCTGTCGAGGCTATGGACGCCTGCTGGCAGCAGTGGCTATGCCAACAGTATTGGAGATTTCATCTTTAATATCATGACTTGCTGGTCTTAAGACTTTCATTGGTTTTCATCTTTTGAAACACTGTTGGAAAAGATGGTGAATGATGATGTTTGTACAATTTTCTGGTTGTTGTTTTTGAGTTGAAATTTTCTTTGCTGTCCTAATCTGAATTTATTTCTTTTGATAGAGATAACTGCTTCTACCAGTGTGTCACCATTGTTGGCAGCCAATACAATTTTTCTATTGCCCTATAAGCTGCCTACACCTATGTCTTGCGAACTTCAAGTTTTTGTTGCGTTTTTTAAATAGACGAAACTTTCATTTCTTGAGACTTTTGAACATTTGTCTTCGTAAAGTTTTCACGACTGTACGTGTGAAAACTTCTCCGTTTGAAGTCACATTTTGATCACTATCTGAACTGTCATGATCTTTTTATCAATGTGCTTACTGCGCTTACCTTTGTTTATCATTGTGTAGCTGAAAGAACTTTCGAATTGTATTCACAAGTTATTCTTATATTGACTGTGGGATTGAGTTTCATTGAGTTTGCAATACATTAATTTTGGGATTTTAACTTTGTATGACTTGCCCGATCATTAAATCTTTGAAAATACATAAGGTTTTGATTAAAATTTTTATATACATGTGATATAATCCTTAAGATAATTTTCATAAACTTGGGCTTATCGACTATATGAATTCGGTTTGGCACTTTGGTTGAATGTTGATTGATACATGAGCGCATATATAATTTTGGTGTCAACCTATACGATGAATGTTTTGAACACTATGATAGTGCTGGCATGTATTGGTTGGATTTTGATTAGTTATACACATGACTTAATATATAATCCATCATTAGGATTTGAATAGCCATATGGACGGTTGTACTGCGACTACTATTGCTATGCATGGCGGTAAAAAAACTCTACCACCCTCGCACACTTTGCATTAATGCTTGCCTCCTTACCAGGGTTACCTCTGTTAATTTTTGGGAAAATATCTGAGCCTAATCTGTTCAAACCCTTGTCCCTTAGCCTAGATCACTGTGAGTTATCTCATGGCTCCTTAAGGGCGAATTGAACCCTCATGGTTTTCAGAGTCGGTTGTGGTTTCATTTTGCCAGAGAAGTTTTCCCCGTAATTTCCCCCCAGAGTCACGTTTTTGCGTGAGCGATTCTCGGCAAACGGATTTGAATTAGCTCAAGCCGTTGAAAACCTAGAACCATTTTTAGCCCCTTTACCCTCATCGTGGGTGGTTTCCTCAGAAATTGAGTGGCTACAGAGATCTAGCTCTCGTTTTCTAGGTCAATTTTTCAATGGCGGGAACATGCATTCTGAATCTATATGCATTTCCTCAGATCTATTCTTCAGAACTCCCTCTCACCCAACAAGCCGTCTCATCGCTCCACATGTATGTTTGATATCAATCATTTTTTGTAAATAATCTAGCTTTATATAATGAATTCGAATTCGGTTTTGAATAGTTCTGTTTCTAGCGTGGATTTGCTTTGACACATAAGCATGCATTTTTGTATATAATTTGGTTTTGATAAATCTAATTTTGTTATTGTTTTGAATTTCGATTGGATTTGGTTTTGATTTGATTGATCGGGGATTAGATTTGATTGCTTTAATTTAGCTTTAATTGAATGCTCTGTTGCTTATTGAAGTTGTTAAAACACAGGTCGTTTATGGTATTCCAATTTTGAACACGATCAATATATCATTTCGATTTGGTTATATACGATATGATTGGCATAATGGTTAATTGTAATATTCCATGTCTTTTTGAATCAATTCGAATATCATTCTGTTTATGCATAACCGAATTGCAACTGTTCGATTCGCATCACCGTATTATCAGCCCAATCCATATTTCAACAAACATATCGTTTAAAGTTAATTTGGGAATGGAAGTGATTATGCCTAGGATTTCGTTTCTATTTTTTAACTCAGTTATGATTCGCCCTGATTGTTACCCAATTATGGTTATCACTGCTGTTGGTGGTTATGATCACTATTTTCGTTCCTGTCTGTCGACTGTGTAACACCCAACGATTGAAATGTATGGTGAAGATTGTTGATGCTGTGACTATAATCATAACAGTTTTTCTATATTGGTATTTGATTAAAACAATCCGAATTGTATGTACATTGTTACAGCCGTAACAAATCGATTATGATTGAGTTGAGTTAATTCGTATCCAATTCGATATGATTCATTAATATTTTCGTTTGGATATGAAAGAGTTTGGTTTTCATTTGATCCGATTTCATAGCAACTAAAACAGAGCATTCTTATCCTGTTTTGATTGCATCCTTTTTTATTTTGTTTAATTTGAATGATAGATTTGTTTGAACCATTAATAATTCAATTTTCATGGTTATTAAAAGAAAATTAAATTGGAGTGTTTAAAAAAAAAAAAGATTTGATTTAATTTTTATTTTGATTCTGTATGTATTTTAGACTAGCTACAGAATCAGATGATTCTGTAGCTAAGTCTGTAGTATTAATTTTTATTGTTTTCTTAATGAAAATATCTTTCTAATTTAATATTTGTGGTCTATTGCAGGTCAATTCGAATTTGCAGTGGAGTTCATGAGAAGTTAGGAGATATTTAAAATATTTCACTTGCATTTTAGTTGCTTAGTTTAGTTGATTTTGGGATATTTCCCAGACTATGTAAAACAATTTGATATTATCCACAAGGAAGTTTTACCTTGTGAAGAGACCTATATATACTTATGATTTTTGTAATAATCAGGATCCTCATTCATGGGAGAACAAGGATATGGAGTTCTGATACAGACTGGAGCAAAATTGATGTTTTGTCACAGCTTTAGCTTCTCAATATATCAACATTTTGTTTCATGTTTTGTATATCACTTTGTTTATGGTTTATGACTACTTTAGCTATCTAAATCAAATGCAAATGATACAATTTTATTACTGTTATCCATATCTTGTCTCTTCCAAATAGATAAAAGACATAACAATTGTTAATTCGGTTTGTGAATGACAGGTTTATCTTCTTCATAGATTGAATTGTTATATATAAGTCCTTGCATAACAGGTTTCCCTTATTGTAGGAATTTATAATCATAAGATTGTTATGATTTTCTTTTATGTCTTGTTTGTCCTGTAAAACACTTCAAGAAGCAACACAGCCAACCGTTTACGAGAATCTTACGGATCAACCGGTGTGAGTTTCCCTCCTCTGACCAGCTTAGAAGTTATCATACACAGGGCAGACTTGGAGCGTTTCCAGGTCAATTAGTTTGTTGTTTATTGTTTTCATTAAGTAGTTTAATTTGGATATAATCTTAATTAGATTTACATTACATTGTTTAATTTCAGTAAATATATTAGATCGTTTAGTTTCATTAATGATTATTTCTTTTTCATAAAATATAAAAATCAAAAAGAGATTCTTTGCTGTCTTAGGGAAGAAAACACGTGAGTTTTTGCAGGTTTTAATTAAATCTGTAGGTTGTTTATAGTGTACATTTGTGAATAAGTAATGTTGTAGCTGATAATTAGATAGTTGATTTGAGTTATTATTAGTAGATTGTATATAATAGTTAGAATAGTTTGTATTTAGTTTTAGTTTTATTTAGTAGTTTGTTTTAATTAGATTAGTGTATTAGTTAGTTTTTAGTTAATTTCTTTTATTTAATTTGTTTTATCAGTTTTAGTTAGTTAGTTTTAGTTTCTTTTAGATTACTTAGCTCAGATCAATTCTCTCTTTGGTTTCCTTAAAAGACCTTAGAGCGGCCAACGGAGCCATTAAACTCGTCAGGGTGGTCCATTCCAAACGGCTTGGGTTATTTAGACAACCCTAGACTGGTTCCACTCTCCGAGTTGACGGACGGTCAATTTCGCCTGTCAAAAGGTACTCAATTGGCTCATATCTCATCTTATCATCCTCAATCTGATGGAAAAATTGAGATAGTGAAAAAATGTCTAGAAGGCTACCTTCGTTTCTTTGTCTCTAATAAAAAAACACAATGGTTCAAGTGGTTACCCTTGGCAGAATGGTGGTATAAAACTTCCTTTCATACTGCAACAAAAATGACACCATTTATGGCGCTCTATGAATATCACCCACCATCCATCACTTCTTCTCTAAAAGAAAAATCTAAGGTTCAAGCAGTGGAAGATCACATCGAACATCAACTACAAGTTCTCCAACTCTTAAAGGAAAACCTAACCATGGCACGTAATCGTATGAAACAACAAGCATATCAACGTCGTAGTGAAATAAGTTTTTAAGTAGGGGATTGGGTATTTTTAAGACTACAACCATACAAACAAATGTCCCTCAAGAAAGCTAAGAAGGATAATAAATTATCACCAAAGTACTATTTCCCTTATAAGGTGTTGCAAAAGATTGGTACTATGTCATACAAATTTCCGTTGCTTGGATCTTCACGAGTACACCCAGTTTTCCATGTGTCATGCTTAAAGAATGTTATAGGTGAAAAGATCCCATTTCAAACTATATTGCCAAAACTTGACGAAGAAGAAAAAATCATATTGGAGCCTTAAGCTATCATTGACACAATAATTCACCAGTTGAGGAATAGATCCATTTCATATATCTCATTAAGTGGAAGAAACTACCTGCTGAAGAGTCTGCTTGGGTAGATGATTCTTTTATATAGAAGCATCCAGAATTACTCAATCGTTGTGGGAAACACTTGTTTGAAGGAGAGGGGCATGTTAAGCCTTAAATAGTTGCACATTACCCCTTAATTGGGGCATATTACATTAATATTGTTATTTTATTTATGTTGGCTTGGGTACATTAGTTGTAATTGTACCTTCTAGTCTCCTATATATACTAAGGAGACCTTTTCATTTGGACTCATCTTGTATTTGTGAATTTATGTGGTGTATAAGGATTTTTTCCCCTCGAAGAGGATATTTATCTAAAATTGTCTCTTTGTCAAGGTGTGGAGTACTTATTCTGACGTTTTAATGCTATTTGGATATTTGTTTCCTAACATTAATGGATGTGTCTTTTCCATTTTTGTATTTTCATTAATTATTAATTATTTAAATTTATATTCATACATTATATTATAAACAATATTATTTTTATATTATATTAATAATATTAGTTAATAATTAATAATTTTATCATTAATTATTAATCTCGAAGAATGTTTTCTCGATGTTGTCCAAACATCAACACTCCCTCTCAACAAAGGAGATATTCTACATCATGCCAAGCTTATCTCTGAAGTATATATACTTTTCCCTAGACTCATGATACCCATTTGTCAGTTCTGGGAGATGTCTCTCTCCCACCTGAATTGAGGGCAAACTCCCTCTGCAGCTCTCCCTATTAGCTAGGGAGGTATCTTTCCATGATGTCTTCATCTAGTAGTCCACTGACTACTCTGCAATCAGCTAGTGGCACACARCTACTACAATKCCATYARTAGCTAGAATCATTTGTCAYARTCTCTGTGATCAAATAGTAGCACACAACTACTCTCAAGTGATCTRGTAGTYTATGYGGCAATCAACTAGTAGCACACAACTACTACAATACCATCCAATATGACTGCGCCAATCCATAGTAGTACATAACTAATTTTTGGTGATACATAATCACCRCTAGTGGTACACAACCACTTTTARTAGCACACAACTATTGTCCCATGACACAMGGTYACAACTAGTGGTACACAACCACYGTAGTAGCACATAGCTACTTTCYAGTGACACATAGTCACCGCCAATGGTACACAACCACTGTAGTAGCACACAACTATTTTCCAGTGACACACAGTCACTACCATTCGTACACAACCACCGAAGTAGCACACAACTACTGTCCATATATACAAAGTCTCCGCCAATGGTACACAACAACCGAAGTAGCACACAACTACTTTCCAATGACACACAGTCACTATTAGTGGTACACAAATACCGTAGTAGCACACAACTACTAGTGAGAGACACATAATCTCCACCATAGTCTCACGACTACGCATGTGATGTTTTTCCTCTCCTAGGATCCGATAGTGCATTACCCCCTCAGTCACCTCACATGGCTGATTTGGGGAACCTTTGGCCATAGGGGTTAGTCGACTGGAAGAGAAAAAACACATCTCCCTCTCAACGAGGGTGGGAATCCTGCATCATTCCAAGCTTGTTTATGAAGTTCTCATACTTCACTCTAGACATAGGCTTGGTGAGAATTTACGCTATCTTCTCATTCGTGGATATGTATTGGATATCTATAGATCCTCTCTGCACCATGCCTCGGATGTAATGATATTTTATCTCTATTTTCTTTGAATTGTCATGAAAGACATGGTTCTCCGAAAGATTCACACAACTTTGATTGTCACAATGTATCAAAGTTGGTTCCTGCACCTGATCAAACAATCCTTCGAGCAACTTCTGAAGCAACACTGCTTCACAACTTGCTAAACTGGCTGCAATATACTTAGCTTCTGCAGTGCTGAGTGTGACAGATGTCTACTTCCATCTTATCCAAAATACCATGGTAGAAGCCAAACTGAAGTAACAACCTGATGTACTCTTTCTGTCATTTGCACTCCCTGCCTAATCAGAATCTGTATATCCCTGCAGCTTTACATCATCGTTTGAAACATATTTCAAACAATAACTAACTATGTTATGGGGATATCTTAATACAGGTTTTGTTGCAATCTAATGTTTATATCTTGGTTCAACCTAGAACTGGCTTTAGAGTGTTTACTACAAAGAAAATATCCGGCCTGGTATGGTTTATATCCACATAATTAAGTTGTGGGAATTGGTAGCATTCGAATTAAGATGTTTGATGGATCTGTTAAGATACTAATTGATGTGAGACATGTACCTAAGGTAAGGAAGAACCTAATCTCTTTGGGAGTCTTAGACACTGGAGGATATAAAAGTGTTATTCAAGGTGGAGTTATGAAAGCATATAAAGGAATCCTACTCATTATGAAAGCGAAGAAGGTTGGAAACTTGTTTCTGTTAGAAGGAAGAACCGAGTCAGATCAGGCGACAGTTGTATCCGAGAATGACAGTGATTCTATTCGAATGTGGCATCAATGGTTGGGCCATATGAGCAAAAGAGGATTCAAGGTATTATATGATCGCAAATTACTTCCTAGTCTAAAGTCTTTAAAGTTATATTTTCGCAAGCACTGTATTTATGGAAAACAATATAGGCAAAGATTTAAAACCGAAAGACACACCAGTGAGGGAATCCTTAATTATATCCATTCTGATGTTTGGGGACCATGCCATACTATTTTTTATGGAGTATCATCATACTTTGTTACTTTTATAGATGATTTCTCTAAGAAGGTGTGGATCTATATGTTGAAAAGAAAGGCTGATGTATTTTATTTTTTCAAGTAGTTTAGATCTTTAGTGGAAAAGAGGACTGGTAGGTCCATTAAATGTTTAAGACCTGATAATGGTGGTGAATTTACGTCAATGGAATTTAAGAACTATTGCAAGGATTTTGGGTTTGATAGGCATAAAACTACTGCCGACACTTCTCAGCAGAATGGAGTTGTTGAACGCATGAACAAGACTCTTCTAGAGAGAGCAAGGAGTATGCTCAGTAATGCCAACTTGTAGAAGGAACTATGTGCAGAAGAAGTAACTACAACTTGTTATTTGGTGAATTGATCACCATCAACAACAATAGAGTGCAAGATTCCTGAAGAGGTTTGGATAGGCCACCTTTGCAATTATTCTAATCTTAAAGTTTTTGGTTGTGAAGCCTATGCTCTAATTCCAAAACATCAACGTTCTAAATTAGATACAAAATAAAAAAGGCTTATCTTTGTTGGATATGATGATGGTATTAAGGGGTACAGGTTGGGGGATCCTACTACCCACAAGATCACCATTAAAAAAGATGTAATATTTGATGAATCATCTCTCACCAAATTAGATGTAGATGTTCAAATGAAACATGTAGAAGTACTGAAATATCAACAGATTCAGTTTGAAACTTGTTCAACTATAGATGAAAGTGAACATGAACAAGTTTCTGAATATGTTCATGAAGAGGTTCCTACAGAAGAAAACATGGATGATAATGACATTCAACAGATTGTGGATGAACCAAAAAATTCCCTAAGGAGGTCTACACGTGTCAAAGTTCCTCCAAGAAGGTATGATGATTTTGCTTCATCAGTTTATTTAAGCACTAATGATGATGAAACTTCGTGCTATCATGAAGCTATGGAGGGTTCTAACAGTGAAAAATGGAAAGAAGCAATGAAGGATGAAATGAATGATTTAGCGAAGAATGCTACATGGGACCTGGTAAAAATTCCAAGAAACAGGAAAACTGTAGGTTGCAAGTGGGTCTACAAGTTGAAGAAGGGTGTTGATGACAAGGTAGAAAGGTAGAAATCAAGGTTGGTTGCGAAAGGATATTCTCAGAAAGAAGGTATTGACTTTTATGATATGTTTTCACCAATTGTTAAGACTGTTTCAATTCAAATTGTGTTAGTATTAGTTGCGTCACTTGATTTGGAGTTGAAGCAGCTAGATGTTAAGAATTCTTTCTTACATGGAGATTTGGATGAGGAGATTTACATGGAACAACCTAAAGGGTTCGTTCATAATTGCAACAAGAAATTTGTTTGCAGGCTCAAGAAATCATTGTATGGTCTGAGGCAGTCACCTAGACAATGGTACAAGAAATTTGACTCTTTCACGATGAGCCAGAATTATACAAGGAGTGATTATGATCATTGTGTTTACTTTAAGAAATTGAATAATGGCATATTCATTGTCTTAGTATTGTATGTTGACGATATGCTTTTAGCAAGCAAAATCATAACTGAGATCAACATGTTAAATGCTCAAATGGATAGGACGCTTGATATGAAAGATCTAGGAGAAGCAAAGAAAATTTTGGGCATGGAGATATTCAGAGACAGGAGGAATGGTAATATTTGGTTGTCACAACATAAGTATTTCGAAAAAATACTTTTGAGGTTTGGTATGAATAGTGTGAAACTAGTTTCTGTACCTTTCGCTTCCCATTTTAATCTTTCTTCAAGATTATGTCCTAGTACAAAAGAAGAAAATGAACATATGTCTCAAATACTGTATGCTAATGCAGTAGGGAGTTTAATGTATGCGATGGTTAGTACAAGACTAGACATTTCACATGTAGTTGGGGTTGTCAATAGATATATGGCAAATCCAGGTAAAGAGCACTGGGCAACAGTGAAATGGGTTCTTCAGTATCTGAGGGGAACAAGTGATTACTGTATCACCTATAATGGTGGTTGTGAGTTATTTTTTGGATATGTTGATTTTGATTTTGCAGGTGATTTGGACAAAATGAGGTCAACTTCATGATATGTTTTTACTCTTGCAGGTGGAGCTATTAGTTGGATGTCAAAGCTATAGAGCATTGTTGCTTTATCCACTACAGAAGCATAATACATAGCTGTTTCACATGCTTTCAAAGAGGCGGTTTGGTTAAAAGGTTTGTTTGGTGAGTTTGGAAGGATGTAGGACAAAGTAAAGCTACTTTGTGATAGTCAAAGTGCTATTCACTTGGCCAAGAATCCAACCTACCACAGTAAAACTAAACATATTCCTATTAAGTGCCATTTTGTAAGACAGATCATCGATGACGATGGAGTTTCTCTTGACAGATCATTCTAACAACAAAAACGTAAATAAATTCAATGGAAGAAATCAATAAAAAATAACAAAGAAGTGGTACAATCTTTTAAAAGGGAAACATTGATAGAATAATTATTCTTATTGTTTAAAAGAAAATTAAAACAACCAAACAAACTTACAACCATCTTACACACTTTATTTGCTTTTATGGGATTACATAGATTTATAGCATCTCTTTTACAGTTACACAAAACTGAACAATTTAATGTGCACCCATCTATATTCTATTTTAAGTTGATTTTTTCTCAACTAAAACATAATAATAAGAACCAAGAAATCCGCCCATATCGAATCCATTGGGTATATGGAAATGTAAAACAACATCTCCGTTTTCGATTGTGTGTCACAACCGACACTGTTTTAGATGAGCGGCGTATGGAAATACTCTTACAAACATTGAACTTCATCTGCACAATATTCATCCGATACATAAATACAAACAAACTCTGATATGTGTTTACTACAAAGAAAATATCCGGCCGGAGGTGGGTGATATGTGTTGTAACAGTTTTCATTTGAAATTGGTATACAAATGACTGACATTCTGTAGTGAATACAAAATGGAGATGGGTGATCCGATCCTTTCTGTAACAGTTTATGTTGCATTAACTACCACCCGTTTTCAAGTTAGCGGAGATGATGGAAATTCAAAAGCTGCATATATCTCAATAAAACTTAATGACGGTTTACAAACATTAATAAACATCATAAATTACCCGTTCGACGAGACTATTTGATAAAAATTTACCTCGACGGGCATTTTGCCTGTAAAATGACGGGCATTTGATAAATGACGGGCATTTTGCCTGTAAAATTCCAACCTTGATTCTCACCCCTCCATATGGATCGAGGGATGATTGATTTGGTTTGATTGGCCTTTTCAATATGTTTTGAATATATAAATGGATTATATATTCAAAGTTTAATTAGACCAATAGGAAACGACAGCGAGTAGGTTGGCTTGACGCTACAAAAGTAGTCGACGTAACGACAACGAGTAGGTTGGCTTGACTCTACAAAAGTCCAATATTGTCCAATTATATCATTAATCATTAGGCTGGCTTGACTCTCCAATTAGGTTGGCTTCACTCTCCAACGAGTAGGTTGGCTTGACTCTACAAAAGTCCAATATTGTCCAATTGTATCATTAATCATTAGGCTGGCTTGACTCTCCTACTCGTTGTCTTGACGCTACAAAAGTAGTCGAGGTAACGACAACGAGTAGATTGGCTTGACTCTACAAAAGTAGTCAAGGTAACGACACGAGTGGCTTGGCTTCACTTTGAGTGTTACAATCCTAACAATCTCAATTTGAATTTGATTCCAGTTTTTTCTTTTTTTTTTCAATATTGTTGTTGAGTTATTGCTGAGTTTTGTCTTTCAATATGTTTTTATTTAACTATATATGTTGTGTTTTTGAATAATAAATATTTTTATTTATACTCTACATAAATGGATGATCGACTTGATTTAATTTGTTTCTTTTATATGAAAAATTCTCACATTTTTGAATAATAGACATTTTATTCCCCATAGATGGATGATTGACTTGATTTTTCTTTTGAATATGTTTTGATTTAGGGATATGTCTTTGTATTTTTGAATAACATCAATTCTAACTCATCTACCTTATATGAATAGATGATTGATTTGGCTTGATTTGTCTCTTTAGGGATATGTCTTTCATCTTTATGAATGATTTGATTTAGTGATATGTCTTTCATCTTTGCATAATATATCTTTTGACTCCTCTATCCTACACTAATAGATGTGTTATAGATGTGTTAATTGACTAAATTTGTCTATTTAAATTTGTATCTTTGAATAACATCAATTCTAACTCATTTACCCTACATGAATGGATGATTGATTTGGCTTGATTTGTCTCTTTAGGGATATGTCTTTCATCTTTATGGATGATTTTATTTAGGGATATGTCTTTCATCTTTGAATAATATATATTTTGACTCCTCTATCCTACACTGATAGATGCGTTACTTGACTAAATTTGTCTATTTAAATTTGTATATTTGAATAACATCAATTCTAACTCATTTACCCTACATGAATGGGTGATTGATTTGGCTTGATTTGTCTCTTTAGGGATATGTATTTCATCTTTATGGATGTTTTGATTTACGGATATGTCTTTCATCTTTGCATAACATATCTTTTGACTCCTCTATCCTACACTAATAGATGCGTTACTTGACTAAATTTGTCTATTTAAATTTGTATCTTTTAATAACATCAATTCTAACTCATTTACCCTACATGAATGGATGATTGATTTGGCTTGATTTGTCTCTTTAGGGATATGTCATTCATCTTTATGGATGATTTTATTTAGGGATACGTATTTCATCTTGCATAATATATCTTTTGACTCCTCTATCCTACACTGATAGATGAGTTACTCACTCTTCCACATTATAAAGTGAGTGATGTTAACTCTAGGCATACCAACATCCACATAAATTAATTCTCATATTATTATTTATGCATTTTACATACATTTATATTAATAATGTAGATCTCCACTATATATGATATTATAAAAAAATTCTTGCATTATCATAGCAAGTGGAATCATATTTTCAATGAGATTGCCTTGACTCTACAAAAGGTAACGACAACAAGTAGGTTGGCTTGACTCTACAAAAGTCCAATTATATCATTAATTATTAGGTTGGCTTGACTCACCAACGAGTAGGTTGGCTTGACTCTACAAAAGTAGTCGAGGTAACGACAACGAGTAGGTTGGCTTGACTCTACAAAAGTCCAATATTGTCCAATTATATCATTAATCATTAGGTTGTCTTGACTCTCCTACTCGTTGTCTTGACGCTACAAAAGTAGTCGAGGTAACGACAACGAGTAGATTGGCTTGACTCTACAAAAGTAGTCAAGGTAACGACATGAGTGGCTTGGCTTCACTTTGAGTGTTACAATCCCTAACAATCTCAATTTGAATTTGATTCCAGTTTTTTCATTTTTTTTCAATATTGTTGTTGAGTTATTGCTGAGTTTTGTCTTTCAATATGTTTTTATTTAACTATATATGTTGTGTTTTTGAATAATAAATATGTTTATTTATACTCTACATAAATGGATGATTGAACATGTGTTTCCTCTTAAGAGGTCACAGGTTCAAATCCAGAGGGGGGTAGGGTATGTATACCTTCGTAGACTTTACCAGTCAAATCGTTGGGCGGAGGGGGGTCCCTTGTCCCACAAACAAGGGGGTCTCATACACCAATTTGGTGCACTGGCTTGGCCGTGACCTTAAAAATAGTTATTATTATTATTATTAATTTGTTTCTTTCATATGGGAATTTCTCACATTTTTGAATAATAGACATTTTATTCCACATGGATGGATGATTGACTTGATTTTTCTCTTTGAATATGTTTTGATTTAGGGATATGTCTTTGTATTTTTGAATAACATCGATTCTAACTCATTTAACTTATATGAATAGATGATTGGTTTGGCTTGATTTGTCTCTTTAGGGATATGTCTTTCATCTTTATGTTAGTGATATGTCTTTCATCTTTGCATAATATATCTTTTGAATCCTCTATCCTACACTAATAGATGTGTTACTTGACTAAATTTGTCTATTTAAATTCGTATCTTTGAATAACATCAATTCTAACTCATTTACCCTACATGAATGGATGATTGATTTGGCTTGATTTGTCTCTTTAGGGATATGTATTTCATCTTTATGGATGATTTGATTTAGGGATATGCCTTTCATCTTTGCATAATATATCTTTTGACTCCTCTATCCTACAATGATAGATGCATTACTTGACTAAATTTGTCTATTTAAATTTGTATCTTTGAATAACATCAATTCTAACTCATTTACCCTATATGAATGGATGATTGATTTGGCTTGATTTGTCTCTTTAGTGATATGTCTTTCATCTTTATGAATGATTTGATTTAGTGATATTTCTTTCATCTTTGCATAATATATCTTTTGACTCCTCTATCCTACACTGATAGATGTGTTACTTGACTACATTTGTCTATTTAAATTTGTATCTTTGAATAACATCAATTCTAACTCATTTACCCTACATGAATGGATGATTGATTTGGCTTGATTTGTCTCTTTAGGGATATGTCTTTCATCTTTATGGATGATTTGATTTAGGGATATTTCTTCCATCTTTGAATAATATATCTTTTGACTCCTCTATCCTACACTGATAGATGCGTTACTTAACTAAATTTGTCTATTTAAATTTGTAGCTTTGAATAACATCAATTCTAACTCATTTACCCTACATGAATGGGTGATTAATTTGGCTTGATTTGTCTCTTTAGGGATATGTATTTCATCTTTATCGATGATTTGATTTAGGGATATGTCTTTCATCTTTGCATAATATATCTTTTGACTCCTCTATCCTACACTGATAGATGTGTTACTTGACTAAATTTGTCTATTTAAATTTGTATCTTTGAATAACATCAATTCTAACTCATTTACCCTACATGAATGGATGATTGATTTGGATTGATCTGTCTTTTTAGGGATATGTCTTTCATCTTTATGGATGATTTGATTTAGGGATATGTCTTTCATCTTTGCATAACATATCTTTTGACTCCTCTATCCTACACTAATAGATGCGTTACTTGACTAAATTTGTCTATTTAAATTTGTATCTTTTAATAACATCAATTCTAACTCATTTACCCTACATGAATGGATGATTGATTTGGCTTGATTTGTCTCTTTAGGGATATGTCATTCATCTTTATGGATGATTTTATTTAGGGATATGTATTTCATCCTTGCATAATATATCTTTTGACTCCTCTATCCTACACTGATAAATGAGTTACTTGACTAAATTTGTCTATTTAAATACATTGTTGATAATAGACATTCTCACTCTTCTACATTATAAAGTGAGTTATGTTAACTCTAGGCATACCAACATCCACATAAATTAATTCTCATCTTATTATTTATGCATTTTACATACATTTATATTAATAATGTAGATCTCCACTATATATGATATTATAAAAAAATTCTTGCATTATCATAGCAAGTGGAATCGTATTTTCAATGAGATTGCCTTTTGTCAATTTCAAAATTGATTGTTGTTCATTACTTAATGAATATATCTCAAACATGGTATTGATTACAAGAATCATTTTCATACACACCTTAACATACTATATCATCCCTTGTTCATGTACACATGTGCATATAGGAGAAATAGGTAGATTTAGTGAACATTGTGTGGGTTTACAACATATGCACATGAATATAATTTCCGAAGTTGAACATCCACAAGCTATAAAGAATCATGCATGCATTGAGGATGTAAAATTCATAACTAGGATAAATTACTAAACAAGGGGATTATTGAAGAAGCAATTGAGATGATAGAAAAACAAAAGTATAATCTAAGTAAAGATGTTATCTGGATTCAACATGTGATTCAATATATTGAATCAAAATTTGTGTTAATTTTATTGTATCACTTATTTTCTTAATGCATCTTCGATCTAATCATAATAATCATCATGAAGATAGGTTCAAAAGGTTGACCCAAAACATTGATGCCAAAATTACTTTGAAACGATTCTATCTAGAAAACATATATAACAAATAGTCACTTTCTTCTTTGTCATGCCAAAAGTTGATTTCTATAGCCCAATATAAGGGAAATGTACAATTCCTTCCGTGCTCAACATGGAGTTGATACATGACATTTTGAGGGATCAAATACCTTGAGGTTCAAACCTTTCTAGTTTTTTCAATTAAAAAAAAAATACTCGAGAGAGTTATCCCTCTCGGTAAAATGGATCTACACCAGTACTTAAATTACAACAAAAGCACACACACATGCTTATTCAATCACTTTAGAATAACAACTAACAAAATCAATGATTAGATAAAGAATAAATCCATTAATAAGAGAGAAGACAAGAAAGTCATAAAGTTGAGATATCCTTTAGGAAAATTGTTGGGTGGGGTGAGAAGTTATGTTTGAAGCGATTATTTCATCCTTTAATGTAGTTAATGGATTTATTGTACATTTATTTATTTCAATCCTTCTCTCATTTTGTCAAGAAGTTATTGTTATACCATATTTGACCACCCATGGGCCAAAAATATTGACCTTAACCCATGATTATTCTTTTATAAACATGCATATTGATTCACAAAATCATTTTACACTTGACCACTATGGGCCATTAGCACTGAATAAAGTCACACACACACAAAAAAAAATCATAGTGCATGCTTGAAAGAAAATTAAATTTTAAAGATCATATGGTAAAGCATTGAAATCATATATGAAACCTTAGCAATGTCTAAAAAATAATTGAATTCTATATCCTTAAGAATTTTGAAAATTTGCTTAACAATTATATGAAGTAAATACACTTCTTGGAGCAAAAGCCCATGTAAAATCATGGCCAGTCAATCCAAAAGATAGGAAAGATACAAATATATTATTGGACAAATTACTAAATATTGATTTGATCAAACCATCAACTTTGGAATTTTCATGTCTATCTTTTATGGTCAACAAGTGTATTGAAATCAAAAGAGGGAAAAAGAGAATCACTACTACATATGGGCGGATTATTCCATGGAAATTTTCCACGTTTCCATTATTTTCATTTTTTTAAAAGTGGGCAGGATTTCGTCGTTATTGCCACAAAAGTTCGTCGCTATAGCGACAATTATTGCCTACCTCAAAAAACATCTGCTAAGACACATGGATTGCAATGACTAGTTGACTTTTTGGGGGTCAACTCAGGCATTTTCATCGCTATATCGACGATAATCGATCTATATATACCTGACTTTAAGAGACTTTGCGACAGATTTTCTATAGTTGCGACACTGTTTGTGGCTTTTGTTTGAGCTGTTTATTTTTTTTGTCACCCACCAGTTGAACAAATCCAATTCTCCATCTACATAGCTCGGATTTTGAACTTGCAAGGTTAGTATGTTTATTTATTTACATATACTAATTTAACTTGTAAATTGTTTTTCAAATGAAATTTCATGTAGCTTGTTTTTTCCTTGATAATATATTATATGTGCATTACCATATTTCAAAATTGTTATGTCATTGGTTTTTGGATCTAGTTAGTATATTCTATAGAAATTCATGTGAAATGTAAAGAAAAATATTTTCCGAAAAAGTATTTTAAGAAGAGGGAAAATTACTCCATCAATAAGACAATTCAAACATTAAAAATAGATGTCATTATCAATCTAGATTAATTTGAGCCTACAATTCCTTATGTAAATTTAATCCTTATTACAAAAGCATCAACTCATAAAAACTTTACCGGTCAGACTAATGTTTGAAATAGAAGGTGGAAAAAAAATCCTCTTAGGTCTAATCCTACCCCTTATTGACCTTGTTAGCTCTCTAACTTTTTTTTTTCTATGATGTTGTGCCTATATATATTAATGTCATATTTTTAGTCTAGTATTAGGTTAGGTTAGTCATATAACATTGTATTCTTATGTGATGTTGTTTCTCTCAATCTTTTATAATCACACGCAATTCTAGATGTAGTGATTAACTCTAGTTTGTAGTTGATGTAACTTTTTTATACACTATTAATAAAGAGTAGCTAAAATATAAAAATTTCATGATGAAATCTACTAGTCAGACAATGAAAAATGAGAACATGCCAAAGTTTCTTAGAAAATAAAATCGTGTCCACTGTAAGTAGCATAAAATTGTGACCATTGTATGTAGCTGCAAATCAACATGTCATAATTTAAACCAAGCAAACCCAGTTGTGGATGATAAGTGGATGGCATTCTTTTTTTAGTGGTGAATTTCAAAGATTGACATTTTCTCTACAAAACAACTTAGAGGCTAGTGTATGGTGTCTAGTGATTCAAGTTTTAGAAAATTTGACCACTTTCGTTAAATGGTGTGTAATTATTTTCCATCGCGATTCAGTACACACTACTCTAAAGTACAAATTGAAGCATATCGATCTGAATAGTTAATCGATAATAAAAAAAAAAATGTCAAAATGTCTTACAAAAAATAATTGTGAGGATTGTAGGTCACTGTAAATAAACATATCATAATCAGAAGGAGTAGCTAAAATATAAAAAATTGACAACTTACTGTTTGGTATGGTGTAGGTGAGACAATTACTTTTCAGTACAAGGATTTGTCACTATGAATGAAAATGATAGGAAGCTTGCTCGGTTAAGAGCGACATTAGAGGCGAGGGGCGATGGAAAATGTTGTTTCCCTTGCTATGATTGCAAGGGCTTGAAAATAAGAAGACTTTTAATAACAACAACTAAAAAACATTTTAGGGAGAAGGGGCACACCGAAGGGGGTTATGAATATTGTCCCTTGGTAAGAGGTTTCAATATTTAATGTATTCTCTGTAATAGTCATAATGTCATGAATTTTAGTAATATTTCTTATCGTTTTTTTTATATTTTCTATACACACTAACTTTTCTACGTTTTTTTTAAATATATAGACGATGCCCCGAAAATGTCGATCTCCAGAGAGTTATTTGCCAAGTACTAGCATAAATAATCCTTTACAGGGTGATGAACTTCGAGATCAGAATATTGAAGATGTTGATCAAGTTATTAATGATGATATGGATGGAGGTAACGTTAGTGATACAAATCAAGAATATGAGATAAATAGATTGATCCAAGACACATTTGCTCCAATGGATGAGGACAACCAGGATGATAGTCATGATGTTGATCCTCTACTTGAGAAGTCACGTCAACCTATTTATGAAGGCTCAACAACAAATCTTCTATCTACTATATTGTTGTTGGTGAACTTGAAGGTTTTGAATGGTTTATCAAATACATGCCTCACACAGATACTAAGGTATTCAATTTGTTAATTATTTATGCCTGCATGTTCACAAACACTTAAAAGGTTCAATTTTTTCCTATATTTCTATTGTTTTCTAATTTGTAAAGTATGGATGCGATATTGATGATTAATATTGTTTACATTGACTTATTTCTTTGAATTTTGTAGATTTTTAGGTGAATTTCTATTACCGATGCCAAATATTTTTCCATGCACATATCAAGAAATATCCGTGATTATGAAAAACATTGGAATGGAGTATCAGGCTATTGATGCATGTCCTAATGATCATATCATATACTATAAACAATATGAATTAGAAAATGAATGCCTACAATGTCAAATAAGTAGATATCAAACTGATAAAGCGTCAAAGAAGGTTCCTCGCAAAGTTCTTCGTTATATTTTGATAATTCCACGTTTCCAGCAGTTGTTCAGATGCCAAAGTATAGAACAGTTTATGGATTTCCATGCAAAGAACAGAAGTTGAGACGATGTTCTTAGAATACCTGCAGATGGTTCTGCATTGAAGTACATCGAAGAAAATTGGCCAATTTTTAAAGAAGAACATCGTAATGTTAGACTTTCGTTGGAAGTTGATGGTGTCAATCCATTTGGAGAGCTTCGTTCTACGTGCTCAATGTGGCTTGTTTTTGTTATAAACAATAACTTGCCTCCTTGGATGTCGATCAAGACAGAGCACAAAATTTGGTAATGATCATTCTAGGTATTTAATTACCTTTTATTTTTTTTAAAGTATGACAAAATATTTCATTTCTTTGTTTCGTGCATGGTAATTATGTCTTTTATATATAACGACATCTACATAAGTATAATTAATATGTAGTATGTTGAACCAATGAGGTATGTGCCAAGTTAAAGATATGAACATATATATTGATCCTCTTATCAATGAGTTGTTGAAGTTATGGGATGGTGTCACTATGTATGACATCTCTAGACCAATAGGGCAAAAACGATTTCAATTCCATGGAATACTATCATGGACAATTCATGATGCTCCCGGGTTAACACATTTTTGTGGTATACTGTTGCATTCTTTTGTGATATATATATATTGAAAATATCATGCATTATTTTAAACTGTAACTCTAATTCGTTACATTAATTCATATATCTTGTAGGTCTTCAAAAAAAGGGTAAATTTGGATGCCCAGTTTGTGGTCTCAGGATAAAATCTTGTCGTTCACGGAGTTTAGGAAAGGAAGTGTTTGATGAGTATAGGCACTTTCTGCCTAAGAACCATAGTTATCGAACTACAGACAAAGAAAAATTCAATGATAAAGAAGAGAATGGAAAAAAACCACGAAGAATGACACCTCACCTATGGAAGTTGGAATATATTAAAAATCGTAAAGGTATGCAAATTATTTATGTATGATATATTATATAAATCTTTGGTTAATTTCATTTTGTTTGATTAGTTAGTGTTAATTTCAATTTTTTGATGTTTCATGAATGTCGTTAAGGCACGAGTGGGCTTCCATGAGGAATGAAAAGTTACCCAATGCAATTCAGTAGGTTGCCATACTATGAGCACCTAAAAATAGTTCATCTGTTTGATACAATGCATATTGGGAAGAACATAACAAAATTGTTATGGCAAATATTAGATGGAAGGAATGACAAAGAGAGAATTGGAAAGGTTTGTAGTGACATCCAGGAAGATAATCATGCATTGCAAAGTGTTATTATTAATTCTAATGGTGATGGTTGTGAACAGAATACTAGTCTTCCTTGGTTATTGATGGAGAAACAGAGCAATATTGTAAAAGAGGTCATTTGAAAAATTAGGTTTCCGACGGGGTTTTCGTTGAACATACAAAATATCTTAACGCAAAAAGGTGATTTTGGTGGGGTTAAAACACATGACTGACATACATTCATTAAGGTAATTAGTAGGTTATAATATATTTCCTTATTGGTATGCATTTT
>JASDQU010028188.1:17236-29372 GCA_032191745.1 Picea mariana | reverse complement strand
CCAGATGATAACTTCTAAGAGAAACAAAATCACATAATTCAATCTTGCATTAATCTCCAACAAGTAGGTTTACAAAAAGAGTCTTTTCATGAATCCATTCTACATCATAACAATTCTCCTTTAAGAACCATTCTTACATCATGATAATTCCTTTCTACTCAGACCTATGAGGTCTTATTTATACATAAAATACATGGATGAATGGATGAAACCGAATCCCCAAACTAAGAAAATGATTTTTACAATTTTAGGATAAATCCCAAAAATCCATGTTTTTTAACAATTTGGGCAGATTCGAGTTAGTCCCCCACACATATCTCCCAACCCAATTCTAATTTTGAAAAACAGTCCATGGTATACTCAATTTATCATATTCTGGACAAAACCCATGTTTTCAAATTTTTAGATCTAATACCATATGCACGGAAATTGAGGCGCAAGTTGGTAGTTTGAGTTTTTTTTATAATTTTGGTAGAATAATTCCCCCTGAGGTGGAGGTACACACGTGTGAGTTGGGTGAATTTTGACACACATTTACTCATGAAAACATCGTTCTGGACAAAACCCATGTGCCCGATTTTCCTATAGAAGCTTTCCAAAATTTTGAATTATTTCTAGTACCGGATTAGCACATGCTGGTACCGGAATAGGTGGAGCCTTGGTACGGGAATAGACTGGGTACCGGATCATGCTTCTTAAGAGTCAAAGTGATTAGGATCATACATAATCAAGTATTTAATCGAAATAACTCAAGAAAACTAAACAAATCATGCTTTAATCATAATTTACATCTTATGCACGTGAACAAGGTCATCGAGTGTATTTATGGAGGAAACAATCAATTAGATACAAATATCATAGGTAAAATTGACTCAGACATAGATAATATAGGGTAATAGAAGTGTCAATACTAATACTCAACAACTCCTTCATTATATGGTTTTGGTATTTCGGTCTTCTATGATTCCTCTAATGCTCTTATAGCTTTGACATCCAAGCCCCTGATGTTCAATAGCTTAGATTTGTTCTCTTGTTCTTCCATCAAGTAGGTGATCCTTCTAGTCATAAATTCCATGAGTTCTTGCTTCTTATGTTCTAGGTATTCCTTTTCTTCTTTTCTCCGGATTTGGTCTTTTTCAATCCAGATATTTCATAACAAAGCTAGAAATGGGGCATGGTCCTCAATAAATTTAATAAATTTGAATTCTTCCTCTGTCGAAGCTCCATGGGTACTCATAGCTATCTGGGTAATTCTACCACATAGGGTTACCATTTTTCCTTTAAACAACCCTATTTTTCCTAGTGAAGGAACCATAGCAGGCCTTCCTAGGGTTTCCCAAGTACTTTCTGTCATAATGTTCATCTGTGTTCCCTCATCCAGAGCACAGTCAATGTCGAAGTCTCCTATTCTTACTTCGATTTTCTCCTTTTCTTTGAAGATCTCTAACAAACTGTCATCTTTATGTTCATCTAGGGTTTCTTTCATTTTCAGTAACATAATCTCTGATTCTTTCTGGGGTTCTTCTATAATCTTAGTCTCTTGATCTCCTTCAGAGTTTGCTTGCTCCATATTCATCTTTTCAAGTCTAGAAATCATTCTAGGGCAATCCAATACTTCATGGTCCATAGCCTTACAACAGAGGCAATTAGGGTTTCTCCCAGGGCATTCCTTAGCAAGATGTCCCGGTCTTCTGCAATTGTAACAAAGAGTTAATCCTCTCTTTCTCTTCAATGATCCCCAACTTTTCTTGTACTACGTGCTAGGGTCATAATGGCTAGCCTGCAAAAATTTCTTTCTAGGATCTTGCATCCATTGGTTAGTCCAAAAATTATTTCTATGCATAGGTATAACATATCTTTCATTATTCTTATCAGATCTATTCATATCAAACGTTCTTTCATCTAACAATGCCCTAGTTTTCAAGCTAGGACAAAATCTATCAAGCATACCTAAATCCATACTTTAGAAACAAAAAATTTCGCTTCTTTTACTTCTACAGGGCACAAAGCTTCCAAATCTAAGAACTTTTAACTATTCTTACATTTATCAGAGCACAGAGCTTACAGATCTTACCTCTTTCTGTAGATTTGACCCTTTCTTTTTTTTCAGTATCAACCTCTTTTCTTGCAAATCTGACTTCTTTTCTTCAGATATGTCCTTCCTTCCTCAGCATAGATATTTTCAAATCAAGTGGATCACTACGCACTAGGGCATAGATCCACGCACAGAGCTTTCACAATTTTAGGATGAATATTTTCACAAATCTTCTTCTGCTCAGTTCCCAGCAATCACAGTTTCAAGTCCCAGCAACGAAACCATTTGTTGGCACATGGGCAGACCCAGAGTTCAATGCTACAATAGCGCACCAATAAAACCCTAACTACCAATCCTTTTGGCAACACCTACGAAGCAGATGAAGTCTCACCCGAGGTAGAGGCAGGGGTGGTTGCAAGACTCAGGTGTCTGCAACCTTAGCTGGGACACAGATCTGTGATTATAATACTTAGCAATCACTTAGCATAGATTATTCATCAATATTCAACCCTTATGATACTTCGCAGATAGCACAAATCATCGCAGTATGTACTTATATATAAGACAATTCAACACTTAGCCACAACAAGATAGATTAGATTTGGAAGATCAAGCACTAAGCATCTTACATACCAGATCTAACATTTATTCATATTTCAGAAGCACAAAGTATAAATAGATCTATCTAAACACATCAAAGCACTTAGCAAAGAAAGAGACAAACACATCAGGTCGAGGCACAAAGCAATATACACAAATTTACCGTGGTTCACCCCCACCCTGAGGCTATGTCCATAAAGTATTCTTCTTTATTAGCTTCAGTTAATCAGGTTACAACACAGAGCCATCCAAATCCCTCTTCACATAGGACAAAATATTTGCGCAGCTCGCTAGATCCTTCTTCCTTGTGCTAAAAGAACAGATCCTTATACAATTTCCTGCACTTAGCCTCTTACAGTATGGACAAAGCATTTACAATCATTACCAACACTTAGCACAACTCGCAACTCTTCAATCACATAGATTGCACTTTACTACTCTTCTCTCCCCCACCCTTTTTTACTTACTTCGCCTATACATCTATTTATACATACAACAGTGGGCCTAAGCATAGGTAAACCCACGGGACGACATCCCTTTCCCATTACATTATCCCCCAAAACCAAAAAAGGACCCAAAAAGGGGTCTAGCTTCCATGATGTCCCCTTCGTGTTGCGCTCCATCTTTGACAAGCTGTCGAAGTCTAAAAAATGGTCAAATATGACCAAGTGTTCCTCAAAACTTGGTCAGGGCCAACAAGCATGAAGAGATTACTTGGACATGGGGGTTTTTCTTGCTTTGGGGTAGCATGGTTGAGGGTGAAGCCTCACCGTTCCAAGGCACATATAGGTAGATGCAACAACATGGTTGGGTGATGAAGTAATAAGTCAAGAGTAGTCTAGATGTCTAGTTCTTGGTACAAAGATTGGCTAACTGTTCCATGAGGTGTATAGTGGATTCAAGTTGTCGCAAATGACTTTGTTTTGGGGTGAATTCATAGTGAAACAAGGTGAGAAGCGACCTTTCCTTGGTTTGAGATTGTTGTGCGAATGAACTGAATTGTGGAAGGAATTCAAAGTACATAAACACCAATAGGTTCAAAGTGCAACACTTAGACATTGTGGAGGATCTCCTTGAGGAAGATTGGACGATGGCATCGGTAGTGAGGTAAGGATGGACACTTTCCTTAGTCTTTAAGGTTGGACAGAGTGACAGAGATGTGGACAAAAAAGTCTAAGTTTGGGCATGAGGATGTGAATGATTATATATTGGGAATGACAATTGGATTAGCTACCCAAATAGTTTGAGACGTGGGGATTGAAAATGCGCGGAGGTATGGACTTGAGTTGAAGTATGGGTGAAATAGCAAGCTCACATGAGTTCAACACTTAAGGAGGATTTTGATTGAGGTTTCAATAACAGTTGAGGAAGAAGAAACAACAAAAAAATGAAGAGTGATCATTGCAATGACATAGTGGAAACTTAGACATTGTGGACAGAGTTGGGGAAGAGATGTTTTTCCATCGTAACGAACGAGTTGGTCGCACACAAATTTTGGAAAAGAGCAGTGTGGATGGTTAAACAAGTTGCATATGATCGCAGTGTGAGTTGAAAAATTGGGGTTTCCACTTTGATCCAAGTGTATATTGGTGGCCACCCACCTATTCCACTTGGACCCACACCATTCTTTTTTTCGGTTTTTCAGTTTTCTTAATTGTAGCACAATTTACTATTTTTAGCAGTTTTTTCGGGTCCTGAACTTTCAGAGTTGTTTTGAGGCCCTAAACGACGTTTTTTGGGAATGAATGGTCGAGAGAATATGAGTTTGTTCTAGACTTCATTCATTGTTAGCAGTGTAGTCCTCGGATAGATGTTTCTAATGATGTATCATGTGTGCCAAATGGAGATAGTATGCCAAAGTTACGACCCTGGGAAATTGATGTACCAATTTACCCCAACGAGGCCCATATTCTGGTATTTCATCTCCTAGGGTTAGGTTTTTGGATGTTTAGGGTTTTCCATTGTTTCTCAATAATATATAGGCCTTTGAGCCTCATTGTAACAGAGATTTCATAGGCCATTAGCCGCCACATCTCTTCTCAGAGATAAGCTACTAGCGCCTGAGCTATATTATTTCCATTCTGTCTGTAAGCATATTTCAGTCATTTGTTTTTAATGAAATGAAGTTTTACTTCCGCTGCATATCTGTGTTTATGTGTATTTCTTTATTTCATTGTGTTCCTGCATAAATCTGGATCAGTGGTATCAGAGCAGTTTGCTCTTTCTCGATCCTTCTTTGCATGTCCCCAATGAGATCGGGGTATAAGGAGTTAGGGATCAATTTGGTTGAACCATTGCAAGATCAGCCTCACAAACCCCAATGGTCGCCCATGGGGGAAGAAAAGAAATATGAGGGAGTAGGAGATCCTATCAAATTATTTCTCGAGGAGGCCCTCGAGAAACAAAGGAACGCGATGATGGACAACTTTGCCCAGATCCTTCAATGGTTGCCCACTGGCAGCGCATCTACATCCAACAACCACTCTGGAGGCTCCACTCATTTTAAGGTACAAGTAAACTTTGACATTCCCATATTTGAGGGCCAAATAGATGCAGATGGCGTTGATAGATGGTTGAATCTGCTAGAAGGATATTTCCCAGTTCATGACTTTTCCGACTGAGAAAGGATTATTTTTGCACTCCTTAAAGAGCTCCCCATGTCAAGGACTGGTGGGAAACCTACTGGGAGCAACAGAGCGAGGGGGAACCCTCTCTATTCTCGGTCGCACCCACTTGGAATTCTTTCTAAGACACCATCAAGGAACAATATTATCCTATGGGGAGCTATGAGGACAAATACATACAATGGACTACGCTGAGGCAGCAAAGAGACCAATATGTGCATGAGCTAACAAATCTATTCCATACTCTACGCACAAAGTTGGGTATCAAATATTCAGAGAAACATTTGGTGTTAAAGTACCACAGTTGTATTCATAGATACATTCAGGAGGAAATGGAGTTCCTCAACATCTCCTCGCTTGGTGCGACATACCGATATGTTGCCAAGATTGAGAAGAAGTTCAAATAGAAGAAGCGAGACTTTGGGTTTGTGAATTAGAAGCAAGGGAAAGGTACCCCCAAACCGACAAACAAAGGACCAAGAGAAGGCGGGGCAACCCAGGACAACCTGCCAAAGCCACAAGCAAAGAACAACATCACGAAGCCAAAAAAGGACACGGGGAAGTGGTGTGAGTTCTATAGGAGCTCCACTCACAACACAAGTGAGTGTCGAGCCAAGCAGTCACTGGTAGCCGAGTTGAAGGATTTTGAATTGGATGTAGGCTCCGACTCTGAATCAAAACCCAACAAGGGGAATAACAGGGGGAAGCAGATTATTGATGCAGATCCCAATGCCACCATTTCCACCATGAAGATCCAGAAGAAGGAACCAGAAGATCCAGAGGAGGTAAAGTGCCTCTTCCATTCCCAGATGTGAGTAAAGAGTTCCTCATTGTAGTTCATTGTCGACAACGGGAGCCAAAAGAACCTCATCTCAGTAGAGGTCATGAAACGGCTGGGCTTGCCAACCACAACACACCCACAACTATACACCATTAGGTGGCTGCACTAAGGATGGGACCTCCACGTAAGCCAACAATGTCGCCTTCCCTATAGCATCAAGCTCTTCATGGATGAGGTATTATGTGACATTGCTCCTCTTGATGTTTCTGATGTATTATTAGGATAACCATACTTGTGGAAGCGACATGCTGTGTATGAGTGCAAGCCTCGTGTTGTTATTATTACTTTGGTCAATAAGATGTATAGGATACCAAAAGTAGCACTGCTTACAACCATCTCTTTGGTTACTGCAAAACAATGCAGTAAGCTCATTGCCAAAACCAAGAAATTTGTTTTCCTGATGATCCACCCTCGGGGAAAGAAGAAAACTGCGGCCACGACCTCCAGACAAGGCCCCTCGGCACGATAGCAATAGATGGATAAGGTCATGGAGGAGTACAAGGACATCTTCACCTCCCCCACAAAGGTGCCTCTACACTGTTAGGTCAAGAACCCCATCGATCTGACCCCAGGTGCGTCGTTGCCCAATGGACTGATCTATCGGCACTCTGTTCTGAAGAATGATGAAATCAAGAGGGAGATTCAGGAGCTGTTGCAGAAATGTCACATTTAGCCGAGTTCATCGCCCTGTGGGAGCCCGATCGTGCTAGTGAATAAGAAGGATGGGACTTGGAGACTCTGCATTGACTATCGGGCATTGAACAAGATCACTGTCTGAAATAGGTACCTGATCCCACAGATTGATGACCTTCTGGACCAAATCAAGGGGGAGAAATATTTCAGCAAGATCAACTTGAAGTCTTGGTATCACTAGGTACCAATCGAACCCTCTGATGTGTGGAAAACTGCCTTCAAATCCAAGGAGGGCCTTTTCGAATGGCTGGTCATGCCTTTCGGGTTGATGAATGCCCCTGCAACCTTCATGAGACTAATGGATGACATATTCCAACCATTCACCAACTCATTTGTAGTGGTGTACTTGGATGGAATTCCAATCTTCAGCCAGACTTGGGAAGAGCACCTCCACCAAAACCGACAAGTCCTCCAAACACTGCGGCAACACAAGTTGTGTGCCAATTTGGAGAAGTGCACTTTTCGCATAACTCGGATTCAGTATTTGGGATACATTATTAAATAGCAGGGGTGCATGTGGATCCATCCAAGATCCACTTCATTCGGGATTGGCCAGCCCCAACCACTCTAACAGAGCTCATCATCTTTTTGGGTCTTGCCAATTTCTACTGTAGGTTTGTGTTGGGATTCTCTCATATCACTTGGCCCTTGAGTCAAGTCACCAAGGGAGGAGCGAAAGAAAAATTATTTTGGTCTGAATCTCAATAGAAGGCATTCGATTATTTGAATCATCATCTCTGCTCTGCACCAGTGCTCACATTACTAGACTTGCAACAACTATTTGAGATTGAGACAGATGCCTCCGACTATGCTATTGGGGCAGTCCTTACTCAACAGGGGAATCCAATGGCATATCACAATGAGACACTTTCTGACACAGTCCGAAAGTATCCCACTTATGACAAGGAGATGTATTCCATTTTGCAGGCTTACTGAAAATGGAAGCATTACATTTTGGGAAAGGAAACGGTCATCCACACAGACCACCGACACTTGTAGTTCATACAGACACAAGGGAAGTTGCATAACAATCGCCATCGGAAGTGGTCCACATGCCTGCAACAGTTTCATTTGAACATTAAGTACAAGAAAGGAAGCACCAATAATGTTGCAGACTGCCTCAGCCGACCCCCTATCATGGCGCTAACCATGGTGCTCAACTCTTGTGGGCATGAGACTTCTGATGGTGCTCAACTCTTGTGATCCAGAATTCGACCACACATACAATACTCTCTTGGAGGGTAAGCAAGTTCCTAATTTTCACCTCCAGGATGCCCTGCTATGTCACCTGGGACATCTTTGTGTTCCTTCAAGTGAGCGTGCCAAGATGATTTGGGAGGCACACTACAGTCGAGTCACTGGGCATTTTGGGGTCGATAAAATCGTGGCAGTACTGCAAAAGTATTTCTATTGGCCGAACCTTCGACAGGATTTCAGGAAGTACATCAAGTCCTGCAATGCTTGCATCATTTCCAAACCGACCATCAAGAAGCAAGGCCTCTATACTCCGCTGCCCACCCCTAGTCGACCTTGGGAATCCATCTCCATGGATTACATGTCGGGCCTTCCTTCTACTAAGCATCGAAATGACTATGTTTTTGTGGTTGTAGACAGATTCTCGAAGATGTCCAGTATGATGGCCTGCAAGAAGAATATCACAGTAGAAGCCACTGCTAAACTCTTCTTTGAACGAGTGTGGGTACACTTTGGGATCCCACAATCTATCATCTCATATCAAGACAGCAGGTTCCTTAGTACATTTTGGTCCAGCCTCTGGTCGATGTTGGGGACCAAGCTCACCAAGTCCACAAACTGATGGCCAGACAGAGGTCGTTAATCGGATGATTGTACACATTCTGTGCATGTACAACTCAAAGCATCCATGCATATGGGATGAGAGCCTCCCTTATGTACAACACAACTACAACCGGGCTCTCCATAGCTCAACCGACCACAACCCCTTTCAGGTGGGCTTGGGATTCCATCCACTATGTCCCATTGATGTAGCCATGCCATTTGCGGATACTCAGGCAGATTCAGCCCATGTCCAGTATGAGGCTAACAAGGCAAACAAATTCATTGAGTGCATTCATCAAATCCACCAACAAGTTCATGACATCATGGAAAGAGCCAATGCTAAGTACAAGCAGTGACATGATCAACATCAGATGCCACAAAACTTCCAGGTGGGCAACAAAGTGTGGCTACATTTGCAAAAGGAGTGCCTCATTGGACCCTACTGCAAGATTCGCCTGCTCTGATATGGGTCATACACCATTACCAAGGTTGTAGGGGACAATGCCTTTGAGCTCAATATTCCACCATTCCTTGGTTTTCACCCAGTGTTCAATGTCGACCGCCTTCGACCCTACTTTCCACCTCTGCTAGACACATCCAACATGGAAGAACAACTCACACCAACAGAGTTAAACCCAGAATGCATGGAACAAGCCACAACTGATTGGATTATGGACACACAGATCAATAACACCCACTAGCAGAGGATCCAGCTATATCGAGTTGTCAAAGCAGGCCAACTCCTTCACCAAGGCAAGTGGCTCACTAGAGACCAAGTTCAGCAGAAGTTTCCTCATCTCATGGAGGAATTCAACGCAATGGGGACCATTGCTTTCTAAGGGGAGAGGAATGATCCAGGTGGATATTGGTGGCCACCCACCTATTCCACTTGGACCCACATCATTTTTTCTTTCGATTTTTTAGTTTCCTTAATTGTAGCACAATTTACTATTTTTAGCAGTTTTCCGGGTCTTGAACTTTCGGAGCCGTTTTGAGGCCCTAAACGATGTTTTTTGGGCATGAATGGTCGGGNATTTTGAACTCAATATCTGTTGTCATCAGCGTATTCCTCGGATATATCTTTCTAAAGATGTATCATATACGCCAAACGGAGATAGTATGCCAAAGTTACGACCTCGGGAAATTGATGTACCAATTTACCCCAACGGGGCCCATATTCTGGTGTTTCATCTCCTAGGGTTAGGTTTTTGGATGTTTAGGGTTTTCCATTATTTCTCAATAATATATAGGCCTTCGAGCCTCATTGTAGAAGAGAGTTCATAGGCCAGTAGCTGCCACATCTCTTCTCACAGAAAAGCTACCAACGCTCGAGCTATTTTATTTTCATTCTGTCTGTAAGCATATTTCAGTCATTTGTTGTTAATGAAATGAAGTTTTACTTCCACTGCATATTTGTGTTTATGTGTATTTTTGTATTTCATTGTGTTCCTGCATAAATTTGGATCACACTTTGCAGGAAAACTTGGGGTTTTCACTTCGCAGGGAAACTTGGGGTTCCCAGTTTGACGAAATTTGGGGTTTCTAGTTGGCATGAAACTTGGGGTTTCTAGTAGACTTAGGTGTGACGGGAGCATGAGTTCGAGGAGAGACTTTGAGATCACATATTTTTTTCATGTTTTCAAGGATGGAAATGACTTGATGTGGGGGAGGATGTAACGTCTTCGATCATATGGGCGCAAAGACCCTCGCCCAAGTCTTAGAGGAGATAGAACATGGGGTTTCTCTAACATGCAAATGTTGCAGTAGTTGGGCAAGTGGGTGCCTTGGGAATGTGGACACACCAAGGGGCTTTCCAAAGTATGAAGCAACCAAGAGATTGGGGTGCATCGGCATAAGAAGTGCACCAAGGTTGGGGCACGTCGGTCCTAAGGGGCACGATGGTTGATGAGCGCATGGGTTCATTTGGGTGGCTGGGTCCGCGAAGGGGTACGACAATTCGTTTGGGTGATCAGATCTGACAAGGGGTGCGAAAATTTGTTTGGACACATGAGTTCATGAAGGGCCGTTTCACCCCCAAAGGATGCGACAACTTGTGATGGTGAAATTTGGAGTCCCTATAAGAGAACAAGGGCACACAATCAAGGAAAGAAGATTTGGAGAACAAGGAGAGCATGAACAACTATGTAATTATGAGGAAGGCTTAGATGAAGAGGGGCTAGCTCCCTCGAAGAGCCAAGTCACTCCACTTGGGAGGAATTGTGTTTCCTTAAGGTGGATTCAGTGGACAGAGTTGGGCAAACTTATTTTGGGTTGATTTTATCGAGGTCTGAAAATGCAGATCTGTTGGATGCACGTGTGAGGAAGAACCAAAATTTGTGAATCTTGTGGTAATGAAGAGACAACAAGTCTGCGGTCAAGGGAAGGATTGAGGCGCACCATAGGAGGTTGCAGAGATGATTGCGCCAAAGGGTCTTGGTGTGGAAAATTTGTGTACGAGTTCCTTGGTGAGGTGAGGTGAGTTGTTTGACTCTGTTGAAGTTGTAAACTAAGTCGATAGTGCTCATATTGTAACTTTTTTCGCAATAAAAAATCCTTAGTCAAGTGTTAGGCATGGTTCATGCCTCCCACACTATTTCAATTTATGTCCTTCACTCATTCCATTATTGTTCTCTTGGTTTCTCATATTCATGGATATATGCTTAAATATGACTAAGTGTTAAAGTTGTTAGAAATTGCTTAAGTATACAAGAGTTGCACCAGAGTAAGAGTGTGAATCACTGGTAGCTTAGATGTAACATCTCCAACTCTGCTCAAAGGCTATGTCACATCAAAATTTTGAGCTTTGATACCACTTTGTGACGTATCCAACCTCCTAGTTGAGTCTTGCTACCATATTGTAAGGTCTCTACTATCACGACTCACTAAAGAAAGCTCTAATATCAATTATTTCATCAACGGAAGCAACTCATCGAAACCATCAACATGCATTATTGGTCGTGTGTTATGCGCAACTATGTTTTCCTAGTGCACGCAATCAATCTTGTACCATGTGCAACAACTATGTCTTAGACAATTTATGCGCTCAATCGTCCTTGTGTTGGCCACATCGATCCTCCCTGGACACACACGCCATTGCTAGCTTCAGGCTAGAACCCATATGATTACTATTGAAGTTATTTAAAAAGATAACGATTATAACAATCAAATGAACTCATAATATAACTACTCATGCAAACATTCCTATGTTTTGCGTGGGGTCTATTCCATTTGCGCGTGTGGACTGGTCTCGTTGCGCATGCAACGATTTAGGCTTTGCCTCAAAATCCCATGACCATTACCACATAATTAGCTAACATGAAAAAAAAAATAACTACCATGCTCTACATCTGCAACAATTATGCAGAACTAATAATACATGCACAACCCAACATAATTATGTACCAATTTCGTAGACAAAAATAACATAAGCATTCACATGTTAAATAATATATAAACACATATAAACTATCATGACCCATGCCATGCATATGCAACAAACATGCAGTTTTACAACATATATAATCCACACACAAATATATATATATA
>JASDQU010028188.1:0-14863 GCA_032191745.1 Picea mariana | reverse complement strand
CCCCTTGAGTGGATTAGCAAAGAATTCTTTCACCATTTTCATTTTCATTTTCAAAGTTGTAAGAAGAGCTTATTTGTGGGGGTCCAAGAGCCCTCCCTTGGAGGACGAAGGGACTCATAGTTCTCTTTCTTCTCGGTGTTTTCTTTCACTAATATCAGCCTTATCATTGGTGACATGGGTCTAATTGTTTCTTTTGTCCTTATGTCCCTATGCTCATTAAGTTAGTTGTTATTTTATTTCTTAGTTTTTCTTTTGTATTTCTTTCTCTAATCCTTTTCCTTATAGCTATCCTGCTTAGCAAACCCAACTAAGCTTGCAAGCACCTCTATTTTACTCACTAAGGTGACGAAAGAGGCGCAACACCCATTCTAAAATTGGGGTATGAAAATGACACATTTTTATAATGTGGTAAAATAACTCATCATTACTGTAAACAAAATCATAAAAGAAACCCTTAAATGTTTACTTATTAAATGTTATTATCACGCAAAGCACAAGGTAATACATAATGCCATGAAAGCATCACAATATACTTTAAAAATTCAACGTCACTTTTTAATAATTTTTTACTTTTAATAATCAAAACGTAAATGCAAGTTACATTGAATGAAACATAAATAGTTTCTTAAAAGCATTGTTATATTGACCATATTCAAAACATATGAGCTAAGAAATTTTATGAGCTACATAAAGGTGAAAAACAAAGAAAAACTAGAAAGAAATGAAAAAAAATTAAAATTTTCCCAGAAAACAATAATTTAAAAAACAAAAATATGTTGTTTTGTTAAAAAAAAGAACAAAAAATCCAATCAAACTTTAAAAAAAAAAAAAATGAAAAAATAAAACTGGAAAATAATCAAAATTTAATAAAATATTAAAAAAAAAGCATGTAAAATAAAAAAAATTAACAAAAACACTAATATTACCTAAACTACAAATTTATTTAAATGTTTTTTTTTTTTAAATAAATATCAAACTATATAATATGCTAATAGATAACATTGTCATATTATTACAATGTTATATTATAACATTATAATAGTATTACAATGTTATAATATAACATTGTAATACTATTACAATGTAATAGTATAACATTGTAATAATATGTATGTAGTGTATTAAAGCCTCTTAAAGTTTTTTGTGCACATAAATATAATTTTAAAACAAACTAAATAATTCTGTATCTTTCTTAAAAATTTATAGACCAATTTTTTTTTCACCAAATGTTAACCATAATCATTATACACTTTATTTCAAAAAACTTATTAATTTTGAAAAAATAATTAGCAATCTTTTATAAAATAAATTATTTAATAAATGCATCTTATTATTAGACAATTTTTAATTTATTCTTTATCTAAACAATGTTAACCATTTAACAATCCTTTATAAAATAAAGGATTTAATAAATACATAATCTTATCATGAGACAATTTTTAATTTATTCTTTATCGAAACAATTATTTCTCGTCTTGTGCCTCGCTAGTCTTATATTAAAAATATATCTATTTTATTGGTAACATAAATGATAAAGAGTACTTTTGTTTTTAATGTTCAGTCTAAAACCTATTAAGTTAACCTAGCAGCAACACTAAATCATGTCATAATGTGAAAGGGATTTGTTATCAATAAATTATTCTTTGAAATGGGAGGAGAATGGCAGCTCCTAATTAATCCCAACTTTATATTTTCGGTAGAAAACAAATTCTAAACTGACCTTCCCATTCTTTGCCTCAGCCGGACGTCCACGGGACCTTGGCTAGGCCCGCGAGGGGCTGGGGCGATGCCTGACATCACCTCAACCCCCACGGGCCTGGCCCAGGTCATATTATAACGTACAAATTATAACATTGTAATATTATTACAATGTAATAATATTATAACAATGTAATAATATTACAATATAATAATATTATATCATTGCAATATTATTACAATGTAATAACAATGTTATAATATTATAACATTGTAATAATATTACATATGTTTATGTTTTTTTAGATATTTATGATTTTTTTTGTGTAAATTTTTTTTTTTAAGGTTTTTGATATAAATTTTATTTTTTTGTTGTTGTAATTTTAAGGTTTTGCAATTTATTTTTGTTAATTTTTATTTTAATTTTATATTAAAATTTTTATTTTAAGTTTTTTAATTTGGGGTTTTAGTGTATGTCTTTTTAATTTTTGGGGTTTTTTTTAACCTTTTAAATTTTTTTGGGTTATAAATTTTAATTTTAATTTTTTTCCATTTTCTCTTTCTCTCTCTATATATTTAATTTTATGGTTTCCTTTTCCTCTTTAGTTTTTTAGGTTTTTCTTTGATGGTTTTCTCTCATATAATTTTTGTTTAAATGTTTTTGTTTTTTAAATTTCAATTCTTTTTGTTTTCTTATTTTTTTTAGTTTTTAATTGATCCAAAAAAAATGAACTTTATTTTTTTGCTAAATATTCAAAAATAGTGTTATTTAATTACAATTATTTTCTATGTATTGAAGTAAGGTAAAATAAATGTGTTAAAAATGATATTTTTCACTATATTTAAAATGTATGGAACCATAACTTAATTAAGGACAAATAATTATATGAAAAATCTTAATTTCGAAAAACTAAATGGTGTACAATATTTTTAACATTGGATGAAGCATGGAAATATGATTAAAAACACAATTGAATAAAAAAAAAAATAGAAAAGTTTGAAAATAGATGAAAAAACATAGTTGAGAAAAAAAATTTAAACAATTTGAAAATAAATGAAAAAACAAGCATTTAAAAAAACAAAGTTGAAACCTTATGTATCAGGAAATTTAAAATGTCAAAAAACCACCTAAAAAAGGAGGGGGTGCTACCGGTAGCACCATTTTTAAAAACGCGGTAAAAAACTTGACCCCCCAAAAAACGAGAACTCTATAGAGTTCTCGTTAAGTTGGTAACTATGTTTCTTTCCTTAGTTTACGTGCACGACAATCCTCGCGCACTTACTGAGGTGTGCATAAAGTTATGAAATGGTGCAGACTCTTCCCTTGGTTCACACACACTTAACTATACCCAAACTTGTGCTCCCATGGCTCACCAACCTATATATACAATTACACTTACATTACAATTGGGGTTCAACCTAGGGGTATTACATTCCCCTCCCCCTTATTTATGCACTATCCTCGGTGCATTATGTACAATCAAAATTTTAAAAGTCTTCAAAAAGATACGGGTACTCTACACGCATAGCATCATTGTGCTCTCAAGTTGCATCCTCGTGACCGTAACAGATCCACTAGACCTTTACCATCCCTATTGCTCGATTCCAGAGCAACTTGACTTTCTGGTCTAATATGTACATTGGCTGAACTTGAAAGTCTCCTTCTTGCTCCACTTGAATAACATTCCAATCGATTGCATGATTAGCATTAGGCACATAACTTTTAGGTAAATATACATGAAACACATTATGAATGCATATGGATGTAGGAAGTGCAAGCATGTATGCGACAAGACCAATCCTCTCCAAGATTTCAAACGTCCCACGATAACGTGCTGCCAACTTTGAACAATTTCCCAACTTAAGTGAACTCTTCTTAGATTTCACTTTCAAAAAAACGTGGTCACCCACTTTAAATTCACTGTGAGTTCTACATTTATTTGAATAACTTTTATGCCTATCGTTGGCAACCTTTAAATTCTATTTTATTTTCACACATGCTCTTCCATTTCCCTAAGTAAATCTGGCCCAACCATTACTCTATCTTTTGGGTTGTCCCAACTCACTGGTGTGTTGCACCTTCTGCCATAAAGTGCCTCAAATGGGATCATCTTTAGAGATGCTTAATACCCATTGTTATGTGCAAACTCAACCAAATGTAAATATTTTTCCCACTGCGTCAGTTTCTCCATCACATACATTCTTAGCATATCTTCAATCACTTGATTTACCCTTTCTATTTTCCCATTTGACTATGGATGGTTGGTTGTGCTTAAATTCAAATTTGTCCCAAATCCTTTAAAAAATTCCTTCCAAAAATTTGATGTGAACTTGGAATCTCTATCAAACACAGTTGTGTTAGGTACACCATGCAATTTAGCAATTTCCCTCATATAAATATCAGCAATGTTTGTTTCCTTGTGCACAAGTTTTACTGGAATAAAGTGGACAACTTTTGTAAGCTTGTCCACCACAACCATGATAGAATCATGCTTCTTGGTTGTTCTGGGTAGTTAGTGATAAAATCCATTGTGACAACTTCCCATTTTTACTCAGGAATGGGTAATGGTTGTAGCAAACCAACTAGGTGTTTGTGCTCATCCTTGAATTTTTGACATTCCAAACACTTGGCAATAAAATCAACCACTTCTTTCTTCATATCTAGACAATAATATTGTTTCTTGACAGTTGCAATTGTCTTTTGGTAGCTTGGGTAACCAACATAAGACACATTATTAATTTCTTTTAATATCAGTTTTTTCAATTCCTAAGAAATTGGGACATAATTTTTCTTCTGTATATGAGGATTTCATCCTCTTTTAACTTAAACTTGTCAAGAATCTGCTACAAAATACCATGTTGTACCTTTGTTTTAATTTCCACATAGTGTTGATCTAATTTTGCAGCTTCTAAAATTATGTCCTTCAAATCTGATTTGTACATGCTAATGGTTGTAGCATGCATCTCATGTACTCTTCTACTGAGTGCATCAACCACCTTGTTCTCTTTATCCTTGATATGCTTTATATCAAAGTCATACTCACTGAGGAATTCCAACCACCTGCTTTGCTTCGCATTTAGAGTTGGTTGTCCAAACAAATATTTCAGACCACTATGGTCTGTCCTCAATTCAAATATTCTTTCCATGAGGTAGTGCCTCCACATATTCAAGGCATGCACTATGATGTCCAATTCCAAATCATGAGTAGCATAGTGTCTTTCATGCTTTTTTAATTTCCTTGATTCATATCACACCATATGCCCATTCTGACTAAGGACTCCATCGTGCCCTTCCTTGCATGGATCAAAGTACACAACAAAGTATTCATTAGGATCGTCAATTCTCAAAATTGGCGCACTCATCAACAAACTCTTCAAGTGTTGGAAACTCCTTTTACAATCAAAGGTCCACTCAAATCTCACACCTTTCTTTTGCAAGGATGTGATTGGGTGTGAAATCTTTGAGAGGCCTTCAATAAACCTTTTGTAGTACCCTGTAAGTCCCATGAAAGATCTCACCTTTATGACATTCCTTGGTGTTGGCCATCCTTCAATGGATTTTATCTTCTTTGGGTCCATTGTTACCCCTTCCTCTGAATGATATGGCCAAAATAATGAATCTTCCTCTTGTAGACTGAACACTTGCTCAAATTTGCATACAACTGATGTTCTCTCAATGCTTACAACACCATCCTCAAGTGTTGTTCATGTCCTTCTTCAAACTTTGAGTAAATAAGTATGTCATCCAAAAATACAATGACAAACTTATTTAAGTATTCTATGAAAATACCATTCATTACACACATGAAGACAACTGTTGCATTTGACAACCCAAATGGCACCACGGTGAACTCATAATGGCCATACCTTGTCTTAAAGGATGTCTTGATGATTTCTTCCTCTTTTATTCTTACTTGATGATAGCTTGATTTGAGGTCAATCTTGAAGAATATTTTTGCATCTTTTAGCTAGTCAAAGAGATCATTTATCCTTGGAAAAGGATACTTGTTCTTCATTCTTACCTTATTTAGCTACTTGAAGTCAATGCAAAGTCTCATTGTTCCATCCTTTTTCTTCATAAATAATACTGGGGCACCCTAAGGTGACACACTTGTGCGTATATATCCCTTCTTCATAAGCTTTTCAAGTTGCATTTTCAATTCTTTCAGTTCTAGCATACTCATTCTATAAGGATTGTTGGATACTAGGGCTTCTCCAGACATTATATTTATAGAGAAATCAATATATTTTTTGGGTGGAAACCACGATATTTCTCTAAATACATCCTCAAAATCCTTTAGGATTTCATAATCTTCAATATTTGGCACTTTATCCTTGGGTGCCTCCTCCACATGTGCTGCAAATAGTTGGCATCCTTTCCAAAATCTTTTCTTCAGCTGCAAGACTGAAACTTCTCTAATAGTTACAGCCCTTGGAATACCTTGAACTATTTTAAAGTTCCCTTCTTCATCCAAGAAATTAAAAACCTTATTCTAACATTATATTTCAACATGATGCAAGTCCAACCAATCCATACCAATTAGAAAATCATATGAGCCCAAATGTATAATATTCAAATCTGTTTTCTTGCTCAGTCCATTCATGTCCATTGTACATGTCTTAACCATCTCATTAATGCTCCTTTTTGCTCCTATAGCTAGTTGTACCAACAAAGGTTTCCCAATCTTTCTTTTTGGAAATTGAAATATTTCCACCATCTTAGGATCTAGATAACTATGACTAGATCCCAAATCAATTAAAATAGAAATGGGTTGGTTGTTGATCTTACCTTCCACTTCAATCATATGTGACTGAAACTAAGCTTGCTTGTTATCCAGGGTTGCTTATATTATAGGTACATTTTTGCCCGTGTCCTCGATTGTATCATCTTGTTGTACATTGTGAACAGTTCTCACTTTTTCACCTTTGAGGACAATATCTGTACATATGATCTCCCTCACAACCAAAACACTTCATTGGTTGTTGCCTTGGTCTTTTCCCCATTGCCTCTGTCATTCTGGACTCCTTGGGAGTTGGCTATCCCTACAAATTGTTTATGAATAATGTTAGCTTGGCCCCCTTCCTTCTTTTCTTCATATTTCCTTTCTTCTTGTCTTCCCAGGCCTTTTGGTAATTGGGTCTTCCTCTATGATGATCATAAAGACACTTGGATCTCCTTATAGTTTCCTCCAATGTCTTGGGATCATCATATTGTTTCTTATTAGTGATCAATGATGGAAGCCCACTGAAGTAGCTTTGAATCTTAACATGTTCATCCTTGATGAAAGAAACATACTTCAGTATCTCTAAAAATATCCTCTCATACTCATCTATGGTCATACTTCCAAGCTTAAGTTAAAATAACTCCTTCATTTTCCTATGATAGTAAAGTTTGGTTAAGTATTTATTTTGAAAATACCTCATGAACTCCCTCCAAGTAACCTTTCTCTGATCAATGTGTTGTTCTTACAAAAATTTGTCCCAACACATTGATGCTTTTCCCTTGAGCTTGTATATGGAAATTCTCCCTTCTACCTATGAAGATTAATTATGTAACTGAAATTACTTCCTCAAGACCAACATCCAGGTCTCTACATCCTTATCCTTCTTATGCTTACCATCAAAATTAGGAGGCTTAATATTATTCATTTCTCCTTGTAGCTCATCCATCCCATACCTTCTCTTATGCTCCCTATGTAGCATCCTGCTCTTGCGCACACTGAGCGAACTGATTCTTTGAGGACACTTTCTTGCAAGTGATCCGAATTATTATACTATTGGGCATTTGATTATGATCATGAGGCATTATGGATATGATGACATGTTATTGTGTTGTATTGACATATACAGGTGCTATTGACTTGGTTCTTGTGAGTGTGCGGGATTTTGGACCTCGAAGATGTAGAGGCATCGATGAAACCCTTAGACTCCAGATCGAGTTAGGGAGTGGACTATTGGGGTTTGATTTTTGTATATATGACACATGTGCATCTGATTAGATGTTATGATTATGAATTTTATTTCTGACATGATTTGTTGATGATGCAGGCTGACGATAACTTGTTGACTAGACTCACATGTGGAGTAGAGGGGTCATGCACGACTACCATAGACATTGAGGGAGAGGTGTGGAAAACATCCCTACCACAGCCTACTAGCACTACCACCATGGCTCGAACTATAGGTTAATGATTACACAGTTCGAGAAGACCCACGATGTCATGAGGGCAGACTACGACAGTTGCTCATGATGATTCTAAGGGGTGAGCAATAAGGCAGGGGCCTTATTCCTTAGAGGCTCTTAGTCTCCCACAAAGATCACCTAGCGAGTATTGACTCCAGGGGTTTTTGATGTCTACCAAGTCAGTCAAGAGGTGAGTGGCACCCTTGGAGCACGTAGTGTGTCCTGAAGGGAACGTCGCGCAAGAAAAAAAGAAAGAGGCTAGTGTCACCCTTGGAGCACGTAGTGCGTCCTGAAGGGCATGTCGTGAAAGGGAAACAAAATGAGGCGAGTGGAACCCTTGGAGCACCTAGTGCATCCTGAAGGGCATGCCACATTGTTAAATAATAAGTCAATAAACCTAGATGGCCATAGAACTAATAATGTGATAAGAAATATGTAAAAATAATTTCCCTAATAAAAATGTCGCCCAACCCAGGAAAATAAAATCTAGGTCTAAGTGATACTTGTGGTAAAAAAAATATAATAATCATCATCATCATTAAACATGTGACAAGAAGGGGGTAAGCAATTCAATTAAATTATTAAATCAAATTATATTGATGGATTAAAATTTTAAAAGAGAATTGATTGTTTTTCTACGTATGCTAATTAAAATTTATTAATTAAAAGGGGAGAGGGGTAAAAGGTAATTTTATACACTTGCTAATTTGAGTTTTAGATAAAATGGGAAAAGAGGGAAACTTAAAAAGAATTGGGAAACTAAGGGAAAAAGGGGGAAACATAAAGAAAAAGAGAAACATAAGGAAAAAGTAGAATGACTAACTTAGTAAGGAATTTGGCCTTTAAGAACTTTCTAAATTGAACTCAACTAGGAAATTAGTAAGGGCGTAAGTCATTAAAATGTGTAAGGGAATATGGGGACACCTAGGAACAATTCTAGGAATGCTTTTAGGTGGGTGAGGGAAATAGGAGTAATTAAATAATTAATGAAATTAATTTCTGGTGCAACTAAGGGGATGGGTGACATGTGTACGGGGAAGGATTTTTTTGAATTAAATTATTGAAAAATAAATTAAATGGGAATTTGGGAAATAAATCCTTAGAAAATCTATATAAAGGAGGGAGGAGGAGGATTATGGATCTTTGCTTGGATGCGTAACGTTACGCTGCATAATTTTTTACTTGAATGACTTATCTTGTGGGAGTTGGGATACCTAGTTCAGTGACGAGTGGTAGCTCGGCCTTGCAAGGCGAGTTGGGAGTTATTTGTTCTTTGGTTTAGTGTGCACCGCCCCTCTGCATCTGGGGGGCTAAGGGGGGAGAATAGTACCCCTAGCGTTGGCTGGGAGGTACCGGTGAAGTCATATCGGTCGGCAAGCGAGAGCTGCATGGAGCGCGTGGGACAACGACTCAGAGTTGTCACCTTGGGCTATGGTACGCATGCTTTTATTTTGCATGGTATATTACTATTGATATTGTGCTTTCATTTATGTACTTTTATTGTGTAAAGAAAAGTGTTTTTATTAGCATTTTTAATCGAGAACTTAAAATCATCATAGCTTTACACTCGCTGGATCGATTGATCTCCTTGGCCACTGATCCTTGATTGCTTGACTGTTCTATTTGTTTTAATGATTATTATGAAGAGAGTGTGCTTATTATTTCGTCTTCATCCCTAGATCATCAGTCCACACCTGATAAGTCAGACAGGATCCAGATCGACGGTCGTCACTTTTGTGTTAATAAACCTAGAGATCCTAATGCCCTGATTTTCTGTGCGTGGATGATGAGCGAAGGATAGTTTTGCCCGACTGTATACCCCTGTTGATTGTTCCTAGTTGATTGATTGTCTTGTGCCTTATTGTTTTGAGTGTCTCTGTGTTTTTGTTGATTACCTCTGCACTTTATTCCTACGATTTCTTAGCATTTTACACCAGCAATGTTAGATGGTCGAGAGTTTGATTGATAGAGTTCATACCCCTTTCCTTTCACGAATTTACCAAGAGACCTTCATTGTTGTTGTACAGGAGTTTTACTCAACCACTAATCTTTTACCTGTGTTTGTCATTGACTGCTCCACCTGCTCATTATTCAACCACAAATTTCATCTCTGCATTTTTTTTTTATCTCCACCCGTGTTTTCGATTAATTTATCTCTGCATACCATTTGTTTATTCTCCCAACGATTAGCATTAGTACTCTGCATTTGGATGGCTTTTTATTCTCTGCCTTTTTATCATTACCACTTGATTGATTAGCATTGGATAGCGACCCAATTTTACTGTGCAACTTTCTTTTGACTTTTTTGGGTGTTTGATGCAGGAGCATCTATGACTTCATCAAGCGAGCCAGCGCGGTAGAAAGAGAGGAACAGTTGGACAGTGCCAGCACATACATTTTTGAATCACTTTGAAGATTTGTTGCACCGCCATTTAAATGAAGGTATTCAAAGCCGGGCGCACTTGTAATATATTATAGATAGGAAGGCATTTAATAGTTTAATGCTGGTAGATAGGAATTAACTGTAGATTAGATAGTTTTAGCTTTCGAGAGGGAAAACGGAAGATAGGCACCCTCCTTTGTACATTGTAAATCAATTCTCATTCATACAGGAGCAAGAAGAGAGCAGAGCAGAGAATTTGTGAAGAACCTCCATGTACCGTTATTGAATTAATCGGAAGAGCTTTGATTCAATTCCATGGATGTGTTTGATCTATTTGTGTTGTTGATATTGTGCCTTTGCATGTTTTATTCTTTCTATGATTATCTTCTATATGCTGCGTATGTGATTGCGTATCAGGTTCGAAACCTGAGAGAATGAAGGAATGAGTTTCGATTGTTTCTCTTCTTAAGCCAGGAGATTCCTGCATAGAGTGCAGTTGAATTCCTCCGCATAGAGTGCGTCGAGGAGGTTAAGCAGTCGAACTCTTGTTCTCATTTTTCCCAGAGTGGATTAGGTTGTTCGAGCCGTGCAGGTGAGTGCAGGTTGGATGTGAAGCCTCAGTAGCAATCCTGAGATAAGAAAGGTCGGGGGTCCTGTGACTGGGAAAGTGCAGAACCTGGAAGGCTTCAACACTTTGAAAGTGGTTGAAGGTGGAGCGTAGGCATCATGCACAAAGTCTCTGGAGGAATTTGAAGAACAAAGTTCAGGAGGGATAGTTCCTCGTTCAGGTTGCAGGAGCGGGCCTGGGAGAGATTTGAACCAAGGAAAAGCTTGGGAGACGGAGGATTCTCAAGAGGAAGAGAATCGACGACTTGAATTAATTGTGGAGAGTCGCGAAATCCCACAGACCGTCAGACCGCGGAGGAGTTGCGAGGGGGTTAAATCGCAGGTGCACGAAAGAACCCATTTCCATCAAGTATCGGCATATCGGGGTTGGCGAGTGCAATAATTGCATGCATGTCGAATTCGCGAGTTGCGATCTCCCGATTTAGTGGGAGTCGTCGATTGTCGGAGGGACAGGTGGCACCAATCTGGAGCATCGGGGTTTTGGCATTCGAGGTTTCCAGCAACAGGGAAATTTGGCATCGTGGATCCGCGATCCGCGAAATCCTGAAGTAACGTAGCATCGTGGGGCCCCGGATTGAGTGGGGTACAGGTGGCATTGTAGCGAGGACTCGGCACCTCGGCGTTTGGGGTTTGGAGAGTTAGTGGTTAGCATCACCAGTGGCGATACCCTGAGGTTTGACCGTTGACTATTGGCATTCGGGGTTCGGCGTTTGACTAGCAAGGGAGCCTTGCTGCGAGTTTTGTGATATCGTGAGGTCCGATTCCCCGAGTCGCGAAGGGAGAGATCGCCGAGAAGTATCCTGTGGGTGACGAAGACTCTCGAGAGGAGTTGGAAGAGCTTGGACTCTTCGGGTCTGAGAGCGAAGAAGGTCCTGGTGGAGCGACCGCTCGCTGAGGGGAGGGTTGCGTCAGAGTGGTATCAGAGCCCTGAAGTCTTGTCTGTATATTGCAGGCGAGAGAAGAGAAGGAGAAAAAGGAAAGCACTCTGATACTCACGACTTGCGTCAAGTGGTATCAGAGTGGGAACATCTTTGTTTTCTGAAGTAGAGACTGAGGAGATAAAATGTTGCCTAGAAGAGAGAGGCAATCACCTGATCGTGAGAATGGGATGCTCGAAGAAGGGGTAGGCCAGCAGGTAATGCTGAGATGGAACGCCAGATGCAGGATCTCAGAGTAAGACTCGAGGAGATGGAAACTGCACAGAGGCGCAGAGCTGGTGCAGGGGAGTTCAACGATTCTGAGGTGGAGGAGGGGGTTGGACATGATGAAGGGGAGGTCTCAGTAGAAGATGCCTCGACAGAGAGGTTGATCAGAGCTATCTCGAGGATGAGCTCGAAGACTAAAATGGACATCCCGACTTATGAGGGGAGTCTAAACGCTGAAGAGTTTCAGGATTGGATTCGAGCACTCGACACCTACTTCGATTATGAGGATATCGAAGAGGACAAGAAGGTAAGGCATGCAGTTACCAAGCTGAAGGGACATGCAGCCTTATGGTGGGACAAGCTGCAGGCAGACAGGCGTTCCAAGGGCAAGCAGAAGATAAAAAGCTAGGATCGGATGATCGCCAAGATAAAGGCGAAGTTCATTCCGAGAGACTACCAGATCACACTGTTTAGGCGCATGCAGAACCTGAGACAAAAAATGATGATGGTGAAGGAGTACACCGAAGAATTCTATAGGCTCAACATTCGAGCAGGTCATCGGGAAAGTGATGACGAAAAGGTGGCAAGATACCTGAATGGCCTCAGGTATGACATTCAGGATGAATTGAGCATGCTGACCATCCGAACGGTTGAGGATGCTTATCAGATGGCTCTAAAAGCAAAAGAAAAGTTGAGCCGCAAGCAAGGTCAGCGAGGGCGAGGCAGAAGCCAGCCTAGAGGCAAAGCAGTTTCCCAAGAACGAACTCAGAAGCCCAAGGAGGATTGGAAGAGGCCTCAAGGAAAAGCTTACAGAGGTGGAACCTCGCAGCAGAGGCAGCAAAATGCTGAGACGAGGAGGCAGCAAGATGATCAGCAAGGAGGATATGCTGACGCTAACACATTTCCTCGTACCTGAGGTAGAGAAAGAGGGCATGGAGGAATTATCACATGCTTCACGTGTGGTAAAGACAGACACAAGGCCGCTGACTGTCCAGAGAGGAAGATGGACAGAGGAAGAGCTCACGTCGTTGAGGCGCAGAGGCGTGATGTGGAGGATGAAGACAGTGGAAGTGAGAAGTCGCTGATGGTGCACAAAGTCCTTTTGAAACCTGAGAAAGTGGTGGAGGACACAGCGCAAAGATGTAGACTGTTCCAGACGACTTGCAAGACCAAGGGCTGGAAATGCAAGGTCATCGTGGACAGTGGAAGCACCGATAATCTCGTTTCGACCGAGATGGTGGAGAAACTGGAGCTGAAAACGAACAAACACCCGAGTCCATACAAAGTGACATGGCTGCAGAAAGGACACCAGGTATGTGTTACAAAGCAATGCTTGGTCAATTTTAAAATGGGTGAATATAGGGATGAAATTCTGTGTGATGTCATTCCCATGGATGTCTGTCATGTATTATTGGGGAGACCATGGCAGTCTGATAGAAATGTTGTTCATGATGGGAGAATGAACACATAAACCTTGGAGAAGGATGGAAAAACACACACGTTGCTGCCGATGAAGGATAAGGAAGGAGAAGCTGAATCAAAAGCATGCGAAGTGGGTAGAGTACATGCAAAATTTCACGTTTGTGATCAAGCACATTTCAGTGACTGCGAACAAGGTGGCTGATGCCTTGAGCAGGAAAAGTTTATTGCTGCAGGAACTCAGGGTCAAAACCTTGGGTTTTGAAAATTTAAAGGATATGTATGCAAGTGACGCAGACTTCAGAGAAGCATACAAGGCAGCTGAGAACCCAGTTCTCAGAGACAGGAGTCTGTGGATTGACTACCTAATCTAGGATGGATTGTTGTTTAAATCCAATCAATTGTGCATTCCAGATTTCTCTATGAAAGAGAATTTGGTGAACGAGAAACACAGCAGAGGCTTAGTAGGTCATTTTGGGCATGACAAGACATTCGCCAAGTTGAGCGAATCATATTATTGGCCGGGCATGCGTGCAGAGGTGAAGAGGTTTGTTGACAGGTGCAGAATATGTCAACATGCAAAGGGCCAAAAGCAGAACACAGGGTTCTATCAGCCGTTGCCCATACCCGAGAGGCCATGGGAGGCGATCAGTATGGATTTTGTTCTGGGATTGCCAAGAAATCAGCGAGGAGTTGATTCCATTTTTTTAGTAGTGGACAGATTCTCGAAAATGGCACATTTCATACTGTGTCATAAGACCATCGATGCAACATATATCGCCAACTTGTTTTTCAAAGAAATTGTCAGGTTGCATGGATTGCCGAGAAGCATAGTCTCGGATCGGGATACGAAGTTCATAGGCCATTTTTGGAGGACGCTATGGAATAAGTTGGGGACTGACTTGGAATTCAGTTCTACCTACCATCTGCAGACAGATGGACAGACCAAAGTAGTCAATAGAAGCTTGGGGGATCTATTGAGAAGCATGGTGACGGAGCATCACAGCAGTTAGGATCAGATCCTACCACAGGGAGAATTTGCGTACAACGATTCGGTGAATCGAAGTACAGGTAAGAGCCCATTTCAGATTTTGTATGGGACGCAACCAAGAGGAGTGTCTGAGCTCCGAGAGTCAGAACAGGATGAAACTAGCAGCGCTCGTGCTGAAGAGTTTGCGGAGGCGATGACAGAACTTCACGCACAGGTGAAGAAGCGACGAATCAAGAGTATAAGCGTAGAGTCGATCAGAGGAAAAGACAGCTTCAGTTTGAAGTTGGGGACATGGTTCTAGCGCACTTGCGGAAAGAAAGGTTCCCAAGGGGAACATACAACAAGCTCAAGATGAAGAAAATCGGGCCATGCAGAGTCCTGAAAAAGTTTGGTGAAAATGCATATGAGCTTGAGTT